>SKCR01048377.1:0-40308 GCA_019454045.1 Zanthoxylum bungeanum | reverse complement strand
GCCCAAAATACGACAGATGCGCAAAACTGGAATTTCCAAAACTGCACTTCGTCAAAACGCCCTTTCAAATTTCCAATCTCCAAAATTAATATATCAAGTCCAATAATTGCCCTTATTTGATCCACATTTCGTCCTAAATGATTTCATTGAGTCCCGATATTATTTTATCTGCAAAATAAACTAAAACACATCAAAACATTCATCAAACCCGAGAAACTAAACAAAATATTAAGTAAAAGGGGCGGTAAATATTGATATATTTTCCGCTCATCAGTGGGGAAGTTGGAAGAGAAAACTGGTGAGAGAGTGGGAGCGGTCCCCAGCCAAAGAAAAGAATAGATAGCAAGGAAAAAGGGTTGTTAGAGCCTTACCAACAGGGAATTATGGGAAGAAGATGAAGGCATGCAGAAACCAAAATCTTCCAGCAACGATACATGCTTCGTGGAGAGCGACCCGAGACGGTATTCGGGGGAAGGGCATGAAGGCCCCAGCTACTGAGGACACCGTGCCAATAGTGGAAGACGCCAGGAAACCAGAGGTCAAGAGCATGACAGCTCGGAGAACTGGATGAAGAGCTGGTTTTAGAAGGAAATGAAAAAATGGGAAGAAAATATAAAAGACGGGCCAATGGGTGACCAAGATATGGGGACAACATCCATTTTCACAAGAAAGTTTTGGTGATGGGATTTCCAATGAGATTCATTATGCCCTCCATAGATGTTTACAAAGACAGTATGGACCCAAAGCCTCATGCTGAGAAGTTCGTTTCGTTGATGGAAATTCAGGGAATGGCCGGGGAGGCCATCTGCAAGGTGTTCCCTTTAACCCTGGGTGGGTCAGTAAGTTTGTGGTTCAGGAACTTGACCTCGGGAAGTATCAACAACTTCAAATAGTTGAGGAAATCCTTTGTATGACATTTCAAAGGAGCATGTGTGCCTAGGAAGACGATATGGTCATTAAGAATGATGAAACAGAGGAATGATGAGCCCTTCAAAAGTTTTGTTGACCGATATCACAACCAGGTGTTAGAGGTAGATGCATATGAATCCCCAAAATGTTGGACAATTATGACCCATAGCATCACTATTTTTGTAAAGGACATGGTGTTCTTGTATAAAATTGACTATGTGACAAAAGAAATTGCTCTTTTATCATTTTGTAATTGGATTACTTAGATATATAAATAATAAAAGTCCATATGATTAGTACCAGATTAATACGATATGAGACAATATTAATCCACGAAAGGTTTAATCATTAAATATCCCTAGTCGTAGTATTATCGAGACTGGACATTGATAATGTGGAATAGGCTAGTATTACACTTGTGCGCGTTATGGAAGCTTAACGGCATAGTTCTCATATATTTAAGTACTGGATACTTATGCAAGTGTGATAGGAGGTTCTGTTAGCCTTTGGACCGGGAACAGCTTCGCTCTGGATAGACCCCTCGGAATCCCATTGTAATATGACTATGTGTCTATGGGAATCCGCATCAAGGTAAGTGTATTTGGTCTTAACCTGAGACTTGCATCGCTAATACTTGCGACAATCAGTACGTTTTGGTTTTGGTCGTCCGGAGCTTTAACAGGTTCTGTGTACGCCTCTTCTGGGTATACTGAGAATCGTAGTGTATTGGGTGTGATATCAAGATGGAAGTATCACTTCAGTCATATGGAGATGATGATCACATAGGATACAGAACTGCTACTCTTAAATGTTGCAGCTATCGGGATAGTATGACTATGTCATGATTATCCGATAATAGAGACTAGTTGCTAGTGACCCGATATGTGCTTCGTATGGGGCAGACACAATTCCAGCCCTAGGCCTAGCATGTGACATCCTATACTGGATCGCAATACGCAATACTTTGTATACTACGCCTGATAAAGATTGTATATTTTTCATTGAATATTTCTGGAGAATTGGGTAGGCATGATGATTTGCTAGAAGCCAATCATGTCTTGTAAATCGGTAAGAACGTGGTACGTGGTACGGGGTACGCACATGTTCGGATAGTCCGACAACCGGATTTACTGCCAACATATCCAGGGATCTCTTGGGTCGCTTCCCAAAGATTTACCGATGACATTTGTCTCGAACAGAATTAATCTGGGATTAATTATGAGAGAGAAAATTAATCTGGGATTAATTACGGCAATAATTAATCTGGGATTAATTAACAGAGAGAGAATTAATCTGGGATTAATTGCGTCATGAATTAATCTGGAATTAATTTGTGAATAAGAGAGAACGCGATTAATTTGGAATTAATTGGTAAAATAAATTTAATAGTTAAATTGGATTTTTCTATTTAATTTATTTATTTGGGCTAAAATAATATATTGGATATATTAATCGAAATTGAATTTCTATGCGGAATTAAAATCAGATTTTAATTCAAGCGAATGAATTAATTTGGAACTAATTCGTAAGTGACTTCCGTAATAATTTTGCTGGACATTATTATTTAATTAAATTGGATTTAATTATTTAACGGCGGAAAATTTGTTTGATCAGATTAAACGTAACCGGGCCCAAAATCGTATTGTGTGTGCCAACCAAATTTTGAATTTCAAGTGGTGGGACCCACTTGACTTACATCAACTTGTCAAAAGTTGATGGAAGTGGTTGAACTCAATTAATGAAATTTTACACACAACCAAAGAGTGTGGAACAAGTTTTGATTTTTGGAAAAACAAAACACTTTACTTTGTTTTTAGAAAACATAACAAACACACTTCAATTTTGGTAACAAGTTGAAAAAACACATTCTCTCTCTTTTCTCTACAATTGTCATGAGCTTCATCTCCTTGGAGGAGAAAATTTTCTATCAAATTTTGTTCAAGCTAGTACTTAAAGGAGTGAATCAAGGTGATAGGGAAACTCACCCATGAGTTTGGAACAACAAAGAAAGCTTGGAACAACAAAGAAAGCTTGGAGCTTCCGAAATACAAAGAAAATGTCTTGAAACTCATCCGGTCAATGTGAGTATTTCCGCAACTCTCTTTGATTTATTCACATACAAATCATCTTACTGATCTTGTGGCATGTGTAGGACACTAACAATGGTATCAAGTGCCATCCTAAGTTTGATTTGAAAATCTAGGGTTCATGACTTTAATTTGGGGATTTTTGTGTTTGGAGCATGATTTGCCTAAATTGGTTATTTGGTTATGGTAAGATGATGTTGAATTGGATTTGTACATATAAGGAATTGAGAAAAATTGATTAGATAAAAAATCCTCAATTTCCCACCTTGGCCGAATTGATCCCTAGGAATGCTCATGGTGAATTTTTGAAATTGACAATTAGATATGTTAATTGGCATGAAATGAATGTTAGATGTTGATTTAATTGGATTGAAATCAAATTGCATGATGAATTCTTGTCAAAACTGTGAGCTATAAGCATGTAGAATGAATTGTTTTGCTTCAATTTGTGTTGGACATGAATTGGAATTAAAGAGCATGATTAATTGGATTAATTAGTATTTTGGAAACATTAGATTAGTTGATTAATTATGTTAATTACACTTGAATTGAATTAATATGTAATTTGGAAAATTTATTAATTTAATTGTTGTAATTGGGCTTAATGGGCTTGGTTGGGCCAAGTTTGGTTTTGGACAATTGGGTTGGATCCAATTGGGCTTAAAACCATTTCCATAAAGTCCAAAATATGACATTGGGCCTTTAAAATTTTACTTGGGCCTAATGGGCCAAAATTGATTTTTGGCATAGGGTGATTCCTATTTGGGCCTTGGCATCTTGGGTTTGATCCATAATGGCCAAAGCCCATGCCTAAAGAATTACTTGAAAGCCTATTGGACTTTAATTGAATAGTATTGTATGCTAATTGGGCCTTTGGGACATATTAAGATTGGATTTGGAATCCAAGTCTAAAAGACACTATTAAAAGTGTAATTATTTAATTTGGAATTAAATAAGAATTAGTATTGGATACAATTTAAATTGGATTTAAAATTGTAGTTCGATATAATTCAAGAATACGTACTTTGAGTATTTATTCTTAAACGAGTTGGACTCGTGCAAATCAAATCGTTGTTTGAACATTGGATGATCATTAATTCAAAGATTAATTAACTGGATTAGATTGATTGAATAACATGCTTTGTGTGAATACTTGGATGTATTGTATGAATAATGTATATCGGATGAATATTAGAAGGGTGGGGGCAATTTTGGAAATTGTTGTAATAAATTTAGAATTTATTAAATTGGACCTGCGTGTCCAGCCTATTATCTCTATTCTCTTTGTATTTCTCTTCTCACCAATTCCTCTCAATGCAAATGAGGTTTCTTTTAGTATTATGTAATTGGGTAGAAGTAAGAATAGTGCTAGCCGGAGAGATGAATGGAGAGATTTGTTCTAGGAATAAATTTATTATATATCCATCCGCATATCATTATTAATTTATTTTGCGCCTTATTATGCTTTTAGAATGCATGCTTAAGGGTGTATGATGAGACATAATCAAAGATAATAAATTGGTTGCCAATTACGCGAAAAACCCTCATCAAATATTAAGTGTTTTTCCTTCCATTGAGTGGTTCTATCTCAAGATCCAAGATTGGCATTGGTTTGTTAGCCAAAGTCAAGATCAATGTCCATCGCGGATGTGTTTGAACCACGAAAGCTTTGTTCCATATCGCATGTCTTGGGCGGTTGTGACTTGTTGGCCAAAGTCAAGATCACTTCTAGTTTATCGACATCGATTACGAAGCTTTCCCACTGTCAATGGGTCTCGCTTAACTGGAATCATTAAGTTTGTTGAGCCAAAGCCAAAGCTTAGTTGATTTAGATGAAAAGGTTAGGAAATATATTGGATATATTTACATATATTGGATATATGTTTCAGACTTGGAGGTCCACCTACCGGATCTAGGAATTGGATGGGATCCAATTGATCTTAGAGATCTACCTAGTTAAATTTCATACAGATTGTTGGCCAAAGTCAAGGTTGTGTGTATTTAATGGGATCCTAGCCCACTAGGAAACTAGGTTTCCCGAGTACTCCACAGAGGATTAGAGGCTCGTCGAAAAATAGTGGGAGGCAAGTATTAAATTTGTAATTTTGTTTAAATACTTGCCAATACGCGCTCTTTTATTTTATTTATCTTGTTATAAATATATTAGTTGGACTAATATTTTATATTGCTTTCTTTGAATAGTTAGACTGTACAAGACATTACTCCACTTGTAGTTGGTCATATAGTTGGACTATAGTAACCATTACATTTTGAGTGTACCCAAAATCGTTGATTGGATAGTTGGACTATTGCAATCGAGATGGCTGGAAAGATTAGTGTTAGCGTAAAGGACATAATCCTGGGTGAAAATGTCTTTAACGGCGTAAATTTTCCAGATTGAGAAATGAATCTTAGGATAGTCCTCGGAGTTGAGAAGTTACTATATTGGATAGAGAAACCTCTCGGGCCTGAGCCCGAAGTTGAGCAAATAGTAGAGCATGAACTTTAGAAGACTCATTGTGATGATAACTTTAGTGTTCAATCCGTTATGCTTGCCGCAATGACTCTTTAATTTCGTCGTCAGAACTAAGGATTAGATCTTTATACCATGATGTTGAAATTAAAGGATCTCCATAGATCTAACCTTAGATCTTAGAAGTACGAATTGCAAAAGGAAGCTCTTTCGCTCGTGTATGTCAGAAAATACATCTGTCGAGCACTAGGTGTCGCATATGATTGCTGACATCGAACAACTAGGTTAGCTGGGCATTACCTATGATGCCGAGACTTTCATAGATTTGATCTTACAGTCTCTGCCCGAATGCTGGGACGGGTTCATCATGAATCAAGAGAAAACTCTTGGAGAGTTAATGGCTATGCTCAATGAGGCAGAGCCAGAGCTTCCAAAAGGCAAGAAGCGCAAAGCGCATCTTACTTCGACATCCCAGAAGGCCAAGGCTTGGCCGAAGGCTCCTAGGGTCTGAAGAAAAAGGGCAAAGGCAAAATCGCCATAGTCTTATGGGAAGACAAAATGACATATCCCAAGATGTCTTCCTAAACTGTGGCAAACTGGGTCACTAGAAGCGTGACTGCCGTATGGACAAGGCAGACATGAAGGAAGTGAAGGCGAGCAAGGCTCTGCCTTCGGGTATGTTTGTTATTGTAATAAACGTGTCCACTACTGGTTTTAAAAATTAGATTTTTTATACCGGATGTGGTACATGTTGGGGTTTTGGGCATTGGGCGCAGCGGAAGCTCGGGTTCGGGCGAAATCGTATTTTAAAATTTTTTCAAAAATACCAAATAAATTATTCAATATCTAATATGAATAATTAATTCATATTTCACCTAAACCTATTTATTAAATATCAAATATTGACATAAACATAGGTGAAACTTCGCGAAACTTTTACGAAAACCGATTTTACGTAAAATGGCCTAAAATATGTTTTTGACCGAACCGACTACCCGATACTTATGGAAACTGCCCAGGTCATCTCCAATAGTGTCGGGGTAGTTCATGGGCTTCCTGAACAGTGACGGACTCACTCTTTGGACAGCTGTCACCCGATTGGCTCAAAATCCACCCGGTAACGCCGTTTTTGGCCATTTTCGCTTTTTTCAAGTCGGAAACACTTTCCGGAAATTGTGCCAACTCCCAAAACACATCCATTACATTTAAAATACATCAAATATACCCCAGAATTTCCAGTTTGGGCAGATCTGATCTGCAGACCAAAATTCATCAATAATCATGCTTTAAATCCAATTTTCACCAAGATTAATCTAATTAATTCAACACCAAAGAAGTCCTACCACATATGAATAACTCTAGAACAATTCTAGGATATCTTAGAGTGGATAAACAACTCTAGAATGGCAACAAAATTATCCTACAATAATTGATCAAATTGGATGCAAATTACACTAATTCCACCCAAAATCTACTTCACACATGCCTAATCTTCCATCACCAACAATCACAACAAAAAGCCCCAAATTTTAGCAAGTAAAGAAAACCCTAGATCCATTCTAGGAATAACAAGAACAAGAAACAAAGTTTCCAAACTCAAGAGCATAAAGAATTACCTTAATTCTCTTTTTTCCTAAGCTTAGTTTCTTGTTTTTCTTCACTTGTTTGGCTTGAATCATTATTCAAATAAGAACCCATTTTCTCCATGGAACTCTCGGCAGTGGAGTATGAAAGAAGAAGATGAAAAAAAACAAATTTTCTCTTTCCTTTACAAAAAACGAAATTTGCTTGGAGGGTATTTTTGTCTTTTTAAAATTTATCAAATAAATTAACATTTACACTTTATATAATCAAATCAAATTCACACACATATAAAGTATAATTAATACATGCCAAATGCTCCAATTAAATCTCACCAAATATCATTCAATTAATGATAAATGCATAAATATTAAAATTTTAATTATTTAATAATTAAATAATTAAATAATTAATTAACAACCATATATGTATTTTTTTACATTAAATAATAAACACATATATTTTATGGCATGTGTCAAAATCTCATTTGACGAATAATTAATGTGTATCTAATCGTATTATGTATCAAATATAAATACACAATAATTATTAGCGGACAAAATCCCCTAAAGCATGTGTTATCGTTTAACGATTAAACGATCCGAATTAACTCACTTAATCCGGTGAAGTATAATGAATAATCAGTATTATTCATATCGAGTTGCCCAAGTGCTCAACGAGTACACTTAATATTGTGAGACTCTCTAAGTTTAGGTTTATCCGTCACGAAATCCAATTTCGTGTCCATAATTCACCCACTCATGAATTATGACGACCACTGATAATCTCGCTAAAATATACAAGCCAAGGTCATTGCATACTTATAATCCCTCCGTCACAGGTCATCCGTATTATACCTAGGGTATAGATGAAAACGTCAAACCTGTTTGGTATAATACAGTCGACTTTCAATTTACGATCTCTAAATAACACTCGGAACTAATTTCCGAAGTCATACCACTGCCATGGATTTACTAGATCATAAACACGTGCTGGATGTTTATGCCATGTACACAGGACTGACAGATCCTATCTTGATACGCTCATGATATCATGAGCATCAGTCCACACCCAACGAACATGCGGAGGTCTGATCATGGCTAGATCGTTGGCGTGACTGCCATCAAAGTGTGGAGGATAGCTCATATATCCACGGTGGTATCTCAAGTCGAATGACCACTATGCTCGCTCAACTCGAGAAGGTTCATATTGACGTTGGTGTACCATCTATTAGGAAACCTCCAGTGAGTCGTTCAGTGTCTTATCAAATAAACACCTACATGTCTATACGAGTCTCCTGAGACTCATTGTTCACTGGGATAAACAATCAGACCAAGTCACGATATACGACATATACTGGTCTCAGCGGATTTTACTAACCGACCTGTGTTAACAAATCTTGACCAGGAACTTTATTTAAGGATAAATAACTAATAGTGTGCTTCCCAATGTCAATTACAAACTACGTTGTAACTGCGCACTATATTGCAAATCCTATGGTCTTTATCTAATATACAAGTATCACTGAACCAGATTCAGTTTCGATCTAATCGTAATTAGATATCTAATCGTGATTAGATCGAATAAGCGTATAAAAGACAATGTTGCAACCATAAAATTAGTAATATTATGGAAACTATAATTGCTCGTATTTATGAATCGGACATAAATATGATCCGGATTAGCACTACGAGCACCAACCCTTACAGTACATACATATGTACTGATGTGAGGGATCTGCTGATTAGCAGGAGACTGGCTTCAAATGAGATCGACCTGTGAGTCAGAAACGAGACGAGAGTCGCTGTTTTGGCTGTGGGAACCTAAGTTTTGGAACTGCCCTTTGGGCATGTACTTAAATTAGGAAAGTGTTATGATGTACCTAGTTTGACTAGAAACATTATCTCTATATCTAGTTTAACCCGTTGCGGGTATACCTTTATGTTCCAGAACACTTGGTGTTTTGTTTATAAAGATGATATTGAGATATACACATTAGATGTGAATAACAGTATTTATATTTTGAATATAAATTAATCTCAAACATATAATATGACAAACAAAAGGCTCAAACTGAATAAATCAGATGAGACTTATTGGTGGCATTGTTATCTGGGACACATTAACAAGACCTGTATATCCACACTTTCGAAAAGTGGATACTTAGACGGATTTGACCCTAATTCAAATTAAGTCTGCGAATCTAGTTTATTAGGCAAAATGCCTAAAATGCCTTTTAACGGTAAATGGTGTACGTGCCACCGAGCTGTTAGACCTCGTCATGGTGACGTATGTGGGGCCATGTCTAACTAGGCTAGAGGTGGTTATGATTACTTTGTAACCTTTATGAACGTTGCATCTCGTTATGGTTATGTGTTTCTTATGAAACACAAATCAGAAACTTTTGATAAATTCAAAGAGTTTCGACACGAAGTAGAAAAACAGACGGGCAAAAGTATTAAGACATTACAGTTAGACCATAGTGGAAAATACTTGAGCAATAAGTTTCTCGATTACTTGAAAGAGTGTAATATTCTTTCACAATGGACTTCTCCCGGAACACCTCAATTGAGTGGTGTGTCCGAACGGAGAAACTGAACTTTGTTAGACATGGTAAGGTAAATAATGAGTCACATTGAGCTACCAATTTCCTTCACGGGATACGCATTGCACAGTGCAATACTTATTTTGAATAAGGTTCCGTCAAAGTCTATTGGACAGACTCCATATGAAATATGGAAAGGAAAGAAACTGGATTTTTTATTCCTGAAGATTTGGGAATGCTGGGCATATGTTTGGATGGTACCAAACTAGAACCCAAATCGAATAAGTGTCTATTTGTAATTGGTTATCCTAGGGAAACCAATTTCCACAACCCACAAGAGAACAAAAATATTTGTTTCTCTCCATGCGGTTTTCCTTATAGGAATTCCTAAATGGAGTGGTAAGTGGGAGGAAAGTAGAACTTGATGAAAATTGTAGTGATACTGTTCCTTGTACCGATCCCCTCATGGAACACGAACAGTTCATCAGGGATGAGACTGTTCCACAATCTTCTAATACACAAGAATCGCGTAGGTCGGAGAGAGTCAGAAAACAACCAAGAGGTATGGGTTTCTGATCTCACCTCACGTAGATATTAGTCTTATTGAGGAATATAAACCGGCTACGTATGAGGAAGCGATACAAGGTATTGAATCCTCTTTATGGCAATATGCCATGAAGTCCGAAATGGATTCCATGTATACCAACCAAGTTTGGACACTGGTTGATGTACCAGAAGGCATTGTGCCTATTGGTAGCAAATGGATATTTATGGTGAAGACAGACATTGATGGCAACATACAAAGGTACAAAGCTAGGCTTGTAGCAAAAGGGTATCATCATCAACATGGTGTCGATTACGACAAAACCTTTTACCCGTTGCCATAATTAAATCCATTCGGATAATGCTTGTTATTGCTGCATATTTTGATTATGAAATATGGCAGATAGACATCAAAACCGCTTTCCTTAAGGGAAACCTTTTGGAGGATGTTTTATATAACAGCCTGACGGTTTTGTCGCGCCAAAATATGTAAACTAGGTTTGCAAGTTAAATCGATCCATTTATGGATTGAAGCAAGCATTGTATTCTTGGAACCAACGTTTTGATGAGATCATAATGGTATATGGTTTCATTCAAAATGATGATGATTCTTGTGTATATAAGAATGTTAGTGGGAGCGCACTGACAATGATTGTCCTATTCATTGATGATGTGCTGCTTCTTAGCAATGACATTCACGTATTAAAAGCGATGAAAGCTTGGCTTTCATTAAAATTCTCCATGAAATCTTGGGAGAGGTAACTTTTATTCTAGGAATAAAGATCTACTATGATAGATCTAAAAGTTGTTGGCACTCTCCGAGAACTCGTATATTGACAAACATGTATGCGACCTGGTATCTCATATGCTTTGAGCATTTGCGGTCACTGTCAGGCCGATCCAGGTGATGGTCACTAGATTGATGTTAAGAATATCATTTAGTATCTTAGACGAACTAAGGATGCTTTCTTAATTTATGGAGATGGAGAACTTGAGGTGACTGTGATCAGCGATGTAAGTTTCCAAACCGATAAAGACGACTATAAGTCGCAATAAGGTACATATTTTTGTTTGAACAACGGAACAGTGAGCTGGAAATCTTCCAAGCAAGATATTGTTGTCAATTCAACAACTAAAGCAGAATACATTGATGTGGCTGAGGCAGTAAAAGAAGCATTTTGGATCTATAAAATTCCTAATAGGCTTAGGAGTAGTTCTGTTAGCAGCTGAGCTGGGCTACAACACAGGCTAAGGAATTACGGTCTCATCATTGATCTAAGTATGTACTTAGACGGTTTCATCTGATTTATAAGATCACACATCGTGAACCGTATATAGTTCAGGTGTTAGACACTTGGGTGATTGGATATAGGCCAAGTGGGAGATTGTTGGACAATTATGACCCATAGCATCACTATTTTGTAAATGACATGGTGTTCTTGTACAAAATTGACTATGTGACAAATGAAATTGCTCTTTTATCATTTTGTAATTGGATTACTTAGATATATAAATGATAAAAGTCCATATGATTAGTACCAAATTAATAATATATGAGACAGTATTAATCCATGAAAGGTTTAATCATTAAATATCCATAGCGACATAATATATTGGATATATTAATTGAAATTGGATTTCTATGCGGAATTAAAATCGGATTTTAATTCAAGCGAACGAATTAATTTGGAATTAATTCGTAAGCAACTTCCGTAATAATTTTGCCGGACATTATTATTTAATTAAATTGGATTTAATTATTTAGCGACGGAAAATTCGTTTGATCGGATTAAACGTAACCGGGCCCAAAGTCGTATTGTGTGTTCCAACCAAATTTTAAATTTCAAGTGGTGGGACCCACTTGACTTACATCAACTTGTCAAAAGTTGATGGAAGTGGTTGAACTCAATTAATGAAATCTTACACACAACCAAAGAGTGTGGAACAAGTTTTATTTTTTTGGAAAAACAAAACAATTTAATTTGTTTTTAGAAAACATAACAAACACACTTCAATTTTGGTAACAAGTTGAAAAAACACATTCTCTCTCTTTTCTCTACAATTGTCGTGAGCTTCATCTTACACAATGGGAGAAAAATTTCTTTCAAATCTTGTTCAAGCTAGCACTTAAATGAGTGAATCAAGGTGATATGGAAACTCACCCATAAGTTTGGAACAACAAAGAAAGCTTGGAGCTTCCGAAATACAAAGAAAATATCTTGAAACTCATTCGGTCAATGTGAGTATTTCCGCAACTCTCTTTGATTTATTCACACACAAATCATCTTAGTGATCTTTTGGCATGTGTAGGACACTAACACAAAGGCCTTGGAAAGTTTTAAAGGAGCTCTCAGAGTCGGGAGATTGTGGTCACACCTGAGGATCCAAGGGATATCGGACTATGTCGTGGTTTTGGAGCAGTCAAAAACGTTTGTGCTAATGGAGGAAAATGAGAAGATTGTCCGAGGAGGAGGCTCCCAGAGGACCAAGATACTCAGGCCGGAAAATCAGCGAGCTGTGGGTAGAGACATGAGGAGACGGGCCATGCGACAAAAGGAGTTTAGGCCGATGCCACAACATAATCAAGTACATAAGAGAAGGTCGCATGCCCAGGTCAACCATGTTGCCAGAGGGACATTGTACACCCCTCGGAATAGACCACTGGCCCTGATAGTTGGGGAAATCCAGGATAAAGGTCTGTTGGCTGATCCCGACCCGATGAAGTTCCCCATTGATAAGAGAGATGGCAAGGCTTATTATGTGTATCATAATCGGAAGGGACACACCACAGAAAGATATAGAGACCTGCAGAAGAAAGTGAATGACTTGGAAAGGAACGGCCTTCTGAGTGAGTGCATAGATCAACTAGCTATGAAGGTCGACCATCGTTGATAGTGACAATCATCAGGTCGGGTACCTATCGCTTGAAGCAGCTGGACGGTACCCGGCTCAAGGAGCCCTGGAATGCTAAGGTGCTATGGGATATTTTCTATTGAGCCTTTCTTAAAATAATTCACAAAGAGTTGTAAGATAGGCAATAGATCCCAAGAATATGAGTAAAACTCTTCCTTTCTCAGATAAAAAATTGCTTATCCATGTTTGTTTATTTCGTGTGATATTATGGTTTGGGTCTGCATTCGTTCCGCTGAGGCCCCTTTCAGTTTGTTGGCTCGGGTATGCTTTTATATCGCCGATGCCTTACCATTGTGTAAGTTGAGTGGGCCGATAACGGGGAGGGAAAATGCCCTCGTAGTTATGGTTATCCCATTGTAGTCTTGGGTAGACCGATAATAGGGAGGGAAAATGCCCTCGTAGTTCTGGTTATCCCATTGTATTCTCGAGTAGGCCGATAATAGGGAGGGAAAATGCCCATGTAGTTCTGGTTATCTCATTGTGTATTCTCGGGTAGGCCGATAACGAGGAGGAAAAATGTCATCGTATTTCTTGTTATCACATTGTATTCTCGCGTAGGCCGATAATGGGGAGGGAAAATGCCTCTGTAGTTCTGGTTATCCCATTATGTATTCTCGGGTAGGTAGATAACTGGAAAGGAAAATACCCCGTAGTTCTGGTTATCCAATTGTATTCTCGGGTAGGCCGATAACAGGGAGGGAAAATGCCCCCGTAGTTTTGGTTATATCATTGTGTATTTCCGGGTAGGCCGATAACGATGAAGGAAAATACCCTCATAGTTCTGGTTATCCCATTGTGTAAATATCGGCACAAGGAGAGATCATTCCCTTGTGGCTAAATTACTACACTGGCTTGGGGCTGCATTTTTTCTGTTGAGACCACTTTGATATTATGGATCAAGGCTGCATTTGTTCCGTCTAGGTCATTTTTCTTGAGTATTGGTGCAAGAATGTTTCATTCTCTTGCGGCCAAGCGACTTAGATGGCTTGGGGTCGATCTTTCACCAAGGTCTCTCTCTGTCAGATCGGCTCGAGATCGGGTTACGTCCTACTTAGGCTTTTTTATCTTTGTTGGCGTGGGGTTGAAGTTTCTTCCCCATGGCCAAATGTTCAGTGGCACAAGGAGGGAGCATTCCCCTTGTGGACAAATACTTTTTATGGCTCGGGGTCGGGTTACGTCCCACAAAGTCCTTATTCTATTTGCTGGCATGAGGTCGGAGTTCCCCCATGGCCAAGTATTGGCGGCACAAGGAGGAAGAATTCCCTTATGGCCGATATACTATTATCAGCTAGGGATTGGGTTATGTCCCGACGAAGCCCTTTTGTTGTGTGACAGCCCGAGGATGAGAGCTTTCCCTCGTGACCTATGTTTTGTTTTGCAGGTCTTTGTAGATCACTCTATTCCGGGATCACAGTTTATCAAGAGCGTGCATCAACTCGAGGACACCAGATCGATTTTTGGCTTCGAACACCACCATTTTTTATAGTTCCCAGCACCAACTCGCTTACTCATTGATACCGAGAACTATGGGACAGATGTTGATGATGGTTTTCAGCCCCCAAGAAGTCAGAATCTCGAGGAAGGGTATAGAAGGGATTTCCACTCCCAAAGTTCAAAGGCTCATGCCCAAGGAACATGGACGTCAAGTCCAGATAAGAGGTCGTGATCAGTTCACATTTGTCAACTGACCCCGAGGAGTGAAAGTGTTCAGAAAAGCGAGTGGGAAGCAAGGCCTCAAAGCCGACCTGACCTGGTAGCTCATAAGAGCATGACGATAGTTTTTCAGTTGCCCGACCAAGTTGGTCGGTATGGGGTGTCAGTTGTATAATCAAATCAAGATGACGTAAGCCCTACATGGGGACTTATACTTTCCAAATGGGTCAGATGTGACCGGAACAGGTCACTGACTTATCTTCTAGCAAATGTTATCAAATGAGAAATGATAGATTACGGGCTGGAGGTAGCGTGTGGCAGTGGCCAATAATAGCTTGGTTTAAAGAGACGTCAGATAACAGGCCTAGTTTAGGTAAAGTAGTTGGGGAAGGGAGCCATCGCATTAATGGAAGATCCACATGGCTGACGTCATGAGATTATTGTAACAGTGGAGTTTGCCCTAGTATATAAAGGGATTCAGAATTCATTATAAAGGGTTAGCCAAATTCATTCAAGCATAACTTGTAATAGAGAGCAAAAAAACTTAAGTATAAGAGTAAGCTTGAAAGAGGTCGGTCAAATGATTTCGAGAGATAGGTAGATCGGTCATACCCGACTGTTAAGGTTGGTGCTCAGAGCGCCAATTCTCTGTTATATTTCCTTGTAAATACTCTTGTAAACATTTTATTATGAATAAAATTAACGATTTCTATAATATAATATATATATATCTCTTTATATGGTAAAGACGTAATTGACCTTGGAATGATAAGTTATGATACAGTTGCAAAAGCGTCGCAACTAACATTGAGTTGTATCATGACATTGTCATTTTTAGACAATTTCTGGTCAAAGTTTACACTACTTGGTCAGTAAAGTAACTTGTTGAGACCGGTACATGTCGTATACTGAAATATTGGATTCCAATGGTTTCTCAATGAACCATCAGTCTTGGAGACTCGTATAGACGTGTAGGTGTTTATAGCGGATAAACACTGAACGACTCACCGAATATTCTTAATGGATGGTACACAAACGTCAGTAAGAATCTTCTCGGGTTGAGTATCATTTGTGATTCTTTGACTTGAGATACCACTGTGGGTATATGATACATCATCCACACTACTTAGATGGCAGTCACGTCACCGATCTATTTAGATCAGACCCCCGCTCTTCGTTGGGTGTGGATAGATCCTCAGGATATCTTGTGTGTGTCAAGATAGAATATGTCAGTTCTGTGTACATAGCATAAGTAGTCCATATATGATTAGCAATCAGATAAAAACCATGGGCCCATGGTACACTTTAGAAGTGAGTTCTAAGTGTTCTTTTAGAGATCACTAATAGAGACGTCGACAGGATTGTCCCTATAGAGATTTGACATTTGCATCTATATCTCTGGGATATATCTGGATACCTGTGACGGAGGATTTAAACATATGTAATGACATCGACCTGTATGATTCAGCGAGTTTATATGTGGTCGTCATAATTTACGGATGGGTAAATTATGGACACGAAATTGGATTTTGTGACGGATATGCCTGAATCTAGAGAGTCTCACTAATGAAATATACTCGTAGAGCACTAGGGAAACTTTTATGAATAATGGTGATTATTTATAAATCGTTTAACGGTTAAACGAAAGATACATGTTTTAGGGATCGAACCGTCATTTCCTAATTAATGTGTGTTTGTATTTAATATATGATATTATTAAATATACATTAATTAATTGTCAAATTATGATATTTGACATATATCATTAATTAAAGTAAATATAATACATATATTTAAGATATTTGTAATTAATTAATTAATTATTTATTTATTTATTTAATTGTTAAATAATTAAGATAATTAAAATATAAATATCTTATGACATGATAAAGTTGGGTAATGATAACAAGTGTAGATTGTTGACTTTATGCTTAAGGAAAATGTTGTAAAATTGGATTTGACTTCTTTAAATTTGATTTAAAATTGGAAAATTATTTTTTCCTTTTTCCTCCAAAATTCGGCCATACCCTAGATATTTAAAGTGTTAAATTTTTTCATTTGCTTCAACCTTTTCCAAGACTCCATAAACATAAACAAAAAAAGTTTGAGAGAAAAAAGAAGAAACCAACAAAGAATTCAATAAAACTTGGTTTAAAGTAAGCTTTTTCAACTTTCTATTAGAAGGAAAAATATTCCTTTTGTTCTTGGCTATCACGTAGTATGTTCTTAAGTTTTTCTACTCTTCTTCTTTTTGTTTTTTATGGTTGGAAGTTTGATGATGGGTGTATGCATGTATGATATTCAAATGAAGCTTATAAGGTGTCATTAAGCATTCTTATGGCCATTTGATGATCTTGTTGTCATTCTAGAGTTTTTGGGCTACTCATTGATGACCTAGAATTGTTCTAGAGTTATTTCAAAGTGGTGAGACTTGTTTGGTGCGGTAGAAACTTAATTGAAGAGTTAGATTCATTTGATTTGGTGTAGTTTGTCCAATTTGAAGAAATTATAAAATTAAGGTTTATACTCTTTCCAAATTTGGGGCTTTTTGTATATGTGATGTATTATGATGTGTATATGATGCATGTTTAATTTTGGGTTTATTTGATTTGATCTTAACTTGTTTTGAACAACTTTGGACCAAAATGCACAAATTGCAAACTATAGGGTCTCTCAGCAATTGCTAGAAATTTGGGGCTTGAGTTGCAATTTGTAATTATCAGTGTATGACATGTTAAAATCATTTTGGTACTGATTTGGAATCATTCAAAATTATATTTGACAATTTAATGACCAAAATGATCAATTTATAAAGTATTGGGGTAATTCGGTAATTATAAAGAAATTTGATTTCTTGAGTAAAAATTTCAGATTTTAAATATTGAGTAATTAAAATAAATAAGTTTATTTCAATTGTTCAATAAAATTTTTTGAAATAGAAAAATTTTGATTTTCCGTGTTCCACTGCATTACCCGGTAATACCCCTTAAAACCCTTACACCGACCACGTTATAAAAATTTCATTTTCCCTTGTGTCTGTGGATGTAGGTTGGATCCGTTCCGCCAAACCACGTCAAACTCTCTGTCTATTCTGTGTGTTTTTCCCTCTTTTACTAATTTTATTTTTGGTCCTCAGACCAAACAAATTTACAGTTGAAGAATGATTGTTTGATGAATGATTTTCCCGAATTATCCCTGAAACTAAAAACAGCCGTCCACAACAAATAATTGATAACGAAAATGCTATCAGTGATGCCGTGAAAAATGGTTGTTTGTGCTCATTGCGACTAATGTGGTCTCTCAATCTTAACGTATTTCATCTTCGTACTCTTAGCTCCCAAAATTCAAATCATTCGTAAAAACGACTGTTTATATTACTGTGCGTTGATTAACTATTCACATCAATTTGCAGAAAACCAACCGACTGTTATGGAATCATTAAACTGCTAAAGTTATTTTTTGTCCTTTTTTTTAATTCAGAAAGTTCACATCTTCCACAACCAGCTTAATGAAAATCCACATTGGTGGCCACAAAATATTTATTAATTTAATAAAAGCACAGAAAATTAAATTTGATTCATTTAGTAATTAATAGCATCTCCAGGCAAATAGGGAAATGGGCTTATTTTTCTTAGGATTAATGAGAGGAGTTTATTTTCCGTAGAATTAAGGAGAGCTCTCCTTTTACATTAGGATTGATAATATAGTATAGATATAATTGTTGGGGCGGTTGTGAAACACTTAGAGTTGGATCGATATCCCGCACAGCGAAAGTGGGTCTAACTCGTGGATATCAAACACATGTCTATTTTTAAATCATTTAATGAAATATTATATTTCATTATAAGTGTATAGGAAAAATTCGGGACTGAATCGGAGTCTGAAAACTCAAAAACGGACATTAAAAAATTTCAATGCTCGCATGCGCGACGAGTGCGCTACAATGCGCACACTGAACACATTTTTATTTTTAATTCTTAACTTTGAAAGCATCAGCTCTCTGAACCCAATTTGTTTCCAATCTCCTTAAATATATTCAAACACTAAAAATTAATTTCTAACATCAAAACCAACATCAACACATGTTATAAAATAAAATCATGTTTTTCAAAATATCAAATATTTTTATAAAAGCATAAATTTATTCTAAATATGCACATGCGTAAAATTTGAATTCAAAAGCACAAACCAAATTAGAATCTCATAATGAAGTGACTGATGAACAATTCTAGATTATTCAAAGGTGGTCAAGTAATTCCAGAATGATATTCATAACTATAAGTTTTTATCTAGAGTTCTCAACTCTAATTTTATATTTCATGTCCAACATGAACATTTTGACTCAATCACAAACATATTATGTTTATGCTTTCAAAGCATCTATACATAATTCATTAGCCTAATTTCAACTTAAAGCTATATTATTATGTATCAAATACAAAAAAAAAAAAAAAACATAGTTTATTAGAGAATATCAAACTTAGCTAGTAAGCTTGAACCAATGATTTAATATTCTTCTCATTTTTTGAAAAATGTAAAGAACTTTCAAAGCTTCTCTAAACACTTCTTTAGGTTAATTTTTCTTATGTTTTTCCTTAATTCTTGTTTGCTTAAAAACTTGCTCAAGCTTGTCTTTTATATTGAAACTTATGTAATTTTTAATTAATAAAAGTTTTAATCAACTTTTAAGTAGTCTTAGTCTAATTTGTCCAAATATGCATAATTAGGTGTGACTAATCACATTTGTCTACCACTTTAATTTAATCCAATTGAATCTAGATAAAGTTTAACCAATTGATTAGTTCATTGTCTACCACTTTGATATAATCCAATTAAATCTAGACAAAGTTTAACCAATTTGATTAGTTCATTGTCTACTACTTTGATTTAATTCAAATAAATCAAGCCAAATACATATATTATTACATATTTTGTAATTACCAAAATATACGCAGAGAACTTGGCTGATTCGTTTACAAAGACTTTGTCGGCTAAAGTTTTTTAAGGTCACCTAAAGTGTCTAGGATTACATCACATGTCCTATTTGCTCTAGTCCAAGTGGGAGATTGCTAGGATATATGCCCTAGAGCTTCATGTATTGTCAACAGAATTATTTATTGAAATAAAAGATGCATTATTCATTTATCAAAATGCTTGATTTAAATCGCATATTGTAAATTGTCTTATTTATTCTTGATTATTCATGTGTTTTCAGACTTAGTGTATGAGTGTCATACACAAAAGGATTTAAGTCTGAAGTTAGTAATCTAAAATAGTTTATAGAGAGCAAACCAATCGGGTACTTTATTTGTGGTTATCTATAACTGTGGTCCATTCTATACTTGTATGACGACCTTGATTCGAGATCATTCATGTAGTGACATGAGAATGAAGGCACATTGTACATGTGATCATATAGGACTAGACCGAGATAAAAATGAGAATCTTATAATATTCATTAAATAAAGAAATTTATTTCAATCTACTAGATGGCCATATATGGATTGATCTTATTTCTGAGTGTACAACAAACTTCTGCATGACAGATTATGTCATTTGATTTACAAATGTGAGGTTAGTGAAGCAGTCACGAACAATAGCTACGTATTTGGAGACATGGTTTGGTATGTAGCTGAGAACGTTTTACATAGATATGGAATTCACTCTTTATTGCGAGAAGTAGATGAGTCTTCTTTAAGGGTTGATTCGGTACTTGAATAATTAGAGCGCTCAAATCTTTCTATTATGGATTGAAAGATTAATATTCATAATAGTTATGAATAAATTGTTCATTAGAGAATCAATGGTACTTAAGGTATAAAGTTATTAGAGGGGTATAACAGACTTTATGACCCGCTCTAATCATGAGATACTCATGAATGACCAATCCGTATGCAAGGACAATCGATGGATACCAAAGTTGTTTGGCTTATATTTTCCATCTATGGCAACGAGAGTTCAGCTTCGGGTTTTTAATAGAATAACCCGAAGATAATAATTCAGAATATTTAATTAAATTTTTTAATTAATATTCCAAAATTATTAGAGCTCGGAAGTGTAGGTCTATTTGGTCCCCGTTGACCGACGTAATCACACGTGTATAACGCAAGCGCACATATCGTTCAAGTAGTATAAAAGTATCGATCCCACGAAGACTTAATTCCTATTGTTGTTATTAATTGTTGATACTATTATCTAATTGAAGGAAGAAGAGAATGATTGTTTGATTGGTTGAATGTGGATTTGCTAAATAAATAAAAACACAAAAGAAAATACTAAGGAAAATAAACAAAAGATATAAATATTTAGCGTTGTCCACACAATATTATTCTAAAGATGAATTGATTCTTTTATATAATTGTAATAACTTAGTTTCCTAACCTGGAACACGAAGATATGCAAAAGCATCTGTCGATGGTCAGATGCAAATATCCAAATAACTCATTAATCATATTCCTATGTTAACCAAGTTACCTGAATTCATTAAGTGCAAGTTCTAATTATGGCTACCCACGCCCGACCTGTATATTCATATCATGTAAGGAAATCTATTAAAGGGTTATCTATCCTCAAGGAAGATCGTGGGCTATTGAGTCTAAGGCTAAAACCTAAAATTTATTTTCCAAGTTCATTTTAAGTTTACTACATCAATTTTATTGGTGATCAGGCAATAAGAAACATTTGGCTCAAAATTCAATAAACAAACTAAAGAATTACCCATAATATAATTAAATCAATTATTAAGCATGTTAATATTGTGTTTCATCACTTCCCTAGAATAAAAATAAAATGATAGGGTTAGGGGATCCACTTTTAGAAATCTTACATTATTATAATATGGAAATTGTCGGTGTTACCCAATTAAGTTGAACCAGCCATAAATGTGGTGTTATTATTTATCCATAAACCAGCTATATAGGCGGTAATCATCTGTCACCTAAAGACCGATCTATAAGCCGTGTCACATTATGTTACATAATTAAAACCAGTCATTAAGGCGATATCAACTTTTAATCCATATTATTAAATTACAATTTCCATATTATAAAAAAAAGTGAGATTAATCTACCTTTACTATTTCTAATTTAGGAATCTCTCTTATTATAATATATAAATTTGCGTGATAATTACCAACTGATCATATAGGCGATATCATGATTAAGTCAGATTTAATTAATTCCAACCGACCATATAGTCGGTATCCCATTAAGTCAGGTTAAAATCAATTTAATTAAGTCCAACCGACCAATAAGGCGGTATCCAATTAAGTCAGGTTTTAAGATAATTTATATATTATAATTTAGGGAGATTAATCCAAATTATAATAGTAAAGAGCTTCACCATTCCCCAATAGTAAATTAACTACTGAGCATAAAAAGTAATTAAATAAAATAAATTACTGAAAGTAAAAGTGTATAAAGTAAATTACTGAAAGTAAAAGTGCATAAAGTAAAAGTGTTGAAAGTAAATAAATAAAGAAAAATGCTTAAATTAAATTACAAAAACTTAAACAAACAAGATACAATCCTTAGTCCCTTATTAGGAACTCTAGGAAAGTATGAAAATTCAAATGAATTCGGACAGAATTTATAGGCACCAATAGGTCTTCACACGTTGCCCGGTTTCCACGGAGATAGTGACACGTGGCACAACTGAATGATTAATCTGAATTATTGGCTTCGTGTTGCGACGCATAAGAGTGTGCTTGCGTCGCGACGCTGACGTCATCCATGACGTGTTCTGTCGGCAGCATGTGATGGTGCATGTGGCGCGGCACACGTTAGCAGATTTCCTGTAATGTTGACATGTGGCAGACGCACGTTAGCAAGGCACATTTTAGCAAACTTCTCTGATTGTGACACGTGTCTCGGCGCACATTAGCGGCGTATTTTAGTAGGAAATTTACATTTTTATCATTTTTGTCTGTTTTCTACTATTTTGGCCCCGAATCACTTCCAGAGAGTCCCGAAACCTTATTTATCTACAAAATATCACAAAACACATCAAAATATTCACAAAACTCTCGAAACTATACAAAATATTAAGTTAAATGAGTGGGAAATAATGATCTATTTACCACTCATCACACCCTCAAACCTAATATTTTGCTAGTCCTCAAGCAAAACAAAAAGATAATATAACATAAACATCTTTAAAATAAAGTTAAGCTAAGCCACTTTCGTAAGGATCACGGTTGCATTTAGCGTATGCAACAAGCCTTTAAACCCCTAGGTGTCCCTAGTGGACGAGTTGTAGTCTCGTGAGGGCTTACAGTGACGATACCCACAAACGTTAATTTAATATTAATGCACACAAAAGCAAAAAGACAAGAGAAAAAAGAATAAACAAGTTAGTGACTAAACAGGTGAAACTTCTTATCCAAGTTAAGAGTTGTTTTCTTTCTTTCTAAATTACCGAATAAGTAAATTCTCCGATTATTTTTATCATTCTCCATATACACAACTAACAAAGTATTAATCAAGTCATTGTGCCCATAATATTTACAAGTGTAGTTGAAAATATAGTAATATTTTTGTCCTAAAGTTATATCAGAATTCACACCATTTTTAGCAATGGAATATTTTTTTTCTGATTTGTTTGAATTTTTTTATTTATATACAATATCATTCATCCATATAGTGAGCTTTAGGCCAGTAACTCCCAAACCAGTTGGTTTTAGGGCACTAGGTGTTAAGACACCCCTACGGACTTAATTACTCAAACTTTAGATATATATATATATATATATTGCAACATCTTCGATCCATGTAGTGAGCTTTGGGTCAGTGGCTCCCAAACCAAATGGATTTAGGGCACTAGGTGTTAAAATACCCATACAGACTTAATAACTCGGATCTCAGACGTTTTTTTCTTTCTTTTTTTTTATTTATTTTTTAATCCCATCGCTTTATTTAGATGCTTCCTCTAATTAAACTAGAGCACTGAATATTAAAAACTCGTCAATTATAACTCATGTCCATATGTTACCATGCATGTTGATAATACATGTCAACTGAGCACATGAAGATCCATTTTAGTCAGTTTTATGGAGAATTCACAAATTAAATAATTCAAAAGGAAATAAACAAAAATTAATTTGTTACGAAATAGGTTGAGATACGTCTCAGGAATGGAAATTCCTTACACAGCTATCTCACACCAATTTTACCCGATTAATCAAATTAAAAACGCAAAAACACAAAATATTTTTTAATTTTTTTTGTAAAATTTTTTAATTTTTTTAAATTTTTTTGGACTAAAAATAACACAATAAAAACAAGATACTAGTCAACTATTCCCCTCTCCCAAACCTAAATGAGACATTGTCCCCATTGTATTAAAAAGTAGAAGAAGAGTTTCAGAAGATAGTATCTGGTTAGCTGAAATTCTACATCTTAAAAGGAAAATTAAAGGTTAAGATCCAGATTTATCCGACGGTTCTTACCACGATCATTATCTGACCAGTTTATCTTGGAAATGATAGGGTCAATTTATGGTTCAAAGGTTAAGATTTGGTCAAATAAATCATTGGGAGTTCTGGCAGTGAAGGGGAGTTATTTTACAAGTTTTGACACGAACCCATTTCTTCGGGCATCATCAAGAAATACACAAAGAAAATAAAATCCATCAGCATTAAATAGTCCAATCGGTTTTTGGTGTATGTTCAAGTTCGCTTAAGATAGTACTGTAAAAATTTCCTCTATTGTACCCAAGCCTCTTGGCAAAGCAATAAAAGCATTAGCACTGTTAATCATTTCCACCAGTCGTTCTCACATACCTGGGACGATCAGTTCTTCTCCGTTTGATGGTCCAATAAGATTCACCTCCGCCAAAGGTTTTGGGATGATTCCCAGAACTTGACTTCCTCTTTCATGTACAATCCTTGAAACAATCCCCATTAGTCCAAGATTGCCACCGCCATATATTAAGTGTATATTCCTTTCAGAAATGACTCGACCCATTTCTTGTGCTGCCGCTACAAATTTTGGTTTCGAGCCAACACTAGTACCGCAAAACACACAAATATTTACAACTCGTCTTCTTGAAGTGGCTTCCATTTTTATTGTATTCCTTTCCCAAATCTGGATGCCTTCAATAGTGCAATGATGAGTTGAATTTATAGAACCTGAAAATGGTGAGTAATAATAGCACTAATATCTTCCCAATGACGATTCTTTACTAAACAATAAAAGAAATCGTGAAAGGTCAAAAAGTCTGGATCCTGTCTATGAAAATAAAGATAATTACAACAGAAAAGAAAATCAAAGCAATTATTAAGGCAACAGAATTGTGTACGCAATACGCCACTCGCTTGGTATATAAATCCATTAGGATGCGTCTCAAGAATTATTCCTTACTCAACCATTACTAATGAATTAGCTCTCATCTTTGTGATTGCCAAACATCATTCCCTCATGTTTTTCTTTGCCTTAAATGCTTCGTTTGTGCTTTTCCCTGAAAATATCACACAAAATTAAAAACTCTACAACATGTATACATAAAATATGAAAACATAAATTACAAAAAATTGCATGGGTTGCCTCCCTGCTAGCACTAATTTTTCGTCTTCAGCTAGACGTGACTGAAATCCATCTGTCAATGAGGTTTTAACGTGGTTTTGGACGTCTGATTAAAGACAATCCCATGAGCGTTGCTTTTGAAGGGTCTCTTCCAACGATAATGTGGCAAAAAGAATTTTGTTTCATTCAGTGCTTGTATCACCTTTTTAAACTTTGTCGCTCCAGTGGTTCCTGAAAAGAAGAAAGAAAATCAGGAGATCTCATATGATGCTTGACTTTGAATGGAAATTCCATTCTGTCAAGCTTCTGGGCGATATCTTTAATTTGTACTCCACAAAACAGTGATATTTCTCCTGAATGTCTGAAATGGTCAGTCATTTTCTGCTCCATTTATACATTTTCCTCCACCTTTTCTTCACAGATGAATTTTAGGATTTCCTTATTCAGCTCTTCATCGCTCATCTGTGAAATGCATGCTCCAAAAGTTTCAACCTGAGGATGTAAGGATGTGTCTGATTTTAGGTCTTCATCCTCTAATATGACTGGCTCAGGTATATCTTCTTCAAACATCAGTGCAATACTAGCTCCAAGATCTTCATTTTGAGGATACAAAGTTTCATCCTCACTTGTAGTTGGTACAAACAGCTCTGCTTATTCATCCTCGTCAGAGTCCGAATAATAAAAATCAAATAGAGATTTTACTGGTTTGGGCTTCTGAACTGATACTTCAAATTCCTGATATTGCTCAGCCTCCTCCTCTATTAAGGTGTCATCATGAAATTCTTGGTACTCGAAGGCTTCGTCAGTTTCATCTGAAAATGCTTCTTGTGGTATGTAGTTCTGGTTTTCTGTTAATTGTCTTGTTTTATCAGTCAGTCTCTGAATGGATGTTGTTTGACTATGAAGACTTTCGATTTGATTTTGGATTGTTTCAAACATTGTATCCATCCTTTCGTCTTGTTTATTGATCCAATCTTTGAGCATGTCAATCACCTGATCTTCTTCTAATGGTTCTGGTTTTTGATAAAGATCATAGGTGAGTGGTGGATAAGATGGAAAATATGATGGTTCTTCATACCTTGAATGATTCTGATAATTCTGCCACCTTGAAATGTATATGCATTGATTGCTTGGGTGGTAACCATCGCATATTTCACATCTCCCCATTGCGTTCTGTTGAGCAAATGTAGTATTACTTAGTTTTGACATCCAGTGATAATTGTTGGAATGGACAACATGCCTCAGAAAACCAGACTGTTGCTCCCTGATTTGGGATGTATCTTCACCTCGTAATTCTCTTATCACCCAACTAAAATCCATGTCAACCACTTGAAAAATAAAAAAAAATAAAAATTACAGATAAAAATTAAAGAAAATTACATACAAGTAAAATAGATAACTTCAAAATTAATAACTCAAGAAAAATAAGTTCCCGGCAACAGCACCAAAAACTTGACCTGCGTAATCACACGCGTATAACGCAAGCGCACGTATCGTTCAAGTAGTATAAAAGTATCGATCTCACGAGGACTTAATTCCTATTGTTGTTATTAATTGTTAATACTATTTATTTACAGGTATCTAATTGAATGAATAAGAGAATGATTGTTTGATTGGTTGAATGTGGATTTGCTAAATAAATAAATAAATAAAAACACAAAAGAAAATACTAAGGAAAATAAACAAAAGACATAAATATCTAGGGTTGTGACTCCACACAATATTATTATAAAGATGAATTAATTCTTTTATATAATTGTAATAACTTAGTTTGATAACCTGGAACACGGAGATATGCAAAAGCCTATGTCGATGGTCAGATACAAATATCCAAATAACCTAATTAATCATATTCCTATGTTAACCAAGTTACCTGAATTCACTAAGTGCAAGTTCCAATTATGACTACCCACGCCCGACAGATATATTCCTATCCTATAAGGAAATCTATTAAAGGGTTATATATCCTCAAGGAAGATCGTGGGCTATTGAATCTAAGGCTGAAACCTAAAATCTCTTTTCCAAGTTCATTTTAAGTTTACCGCATCAATCTTATTGGTGATCAGGCAACAAGAAGCATTAGGCTCAAGATTCAATAAACAAACTAAAGAATTACCCATAATATAATTAAATCAATTATTAAGCATGTTAATATTGTGTTTCATCACTTCCCTAGAATAAAAATAAAATGATGGGGTTAGAGGATCCACATTTAGAAATCCTACATTATTATAATATGGAAATTGTCAGTGTTACCCAATTAAGTTGAATCAGCCATAAATGTGGTGTTATTATTTATCCATAAACCAGCCATATAGGCGGTAATCATATGTCACCTAAGACCGACCTATAAGTTGTGTCACATTATGTTACATAATTAAAACCAGCCATTAATGCATTATCAACTTTTAATCCATATTATTAAATTACAATTTCCATATTATAAATTAAGTGAGATTAATCTACCTTTACTATTTCTAATTTAGAAATCTCACTTATTATAATATATAAATTTGCGTGATAATTACCAACCGACCATATATGCGGTATCCTGATTAAGTCAAATTTAGTTAATTCCAACTGACCATATAAGCGGTATCCCATTAAGTCAGGTTAAAATCAATTTAATTAAGTCCAACAGACCAATAAGGCGGTATCCAATTAAGTCAGGTTTTAAGATAATTTATATATTATAATTGATGGAGATTAATCTAAATTATAATAGTAAAAAGTTTCACCCTTCCCTAGTAGTAAATTAACTACTGAACATAAAAGAAATAAAAAGTAAATAAATAAAATAAATTACTGAAAGTAAAAGTGCATAAAGTAAATTACTGAAAGTAAAAGTGCATAAAGTAAAAGTGCTGAAAGTAAATAAATAAAGAAAAATGCTTAAATTAAATTACAAAAACTTAAACAAACAAGATACAATCCTTAGTCCATTATTAGGAACTCTAGGAAAGTATGAAAATTCAAATGAATTCAGCCTGAATTTGTAGGCACCAATATGTCTTGCGCGTCGTGAAGCGCACAACCTTGCGCCTCGCGACGTGCCGTAGATTGATGAAATGTTGCCCGTTTCCACGGAGATGGTGACACGTGGCACAACTGAATGATTAATCTGAATTATTGGCTTCGTGTCGCGACGCGTAAGAGTGTGCTTGCATCGCGACGCTGACATCATCCATGACGTGTTCTGTCGGTAGCATGTGATGGTGACACGTGGCGCAGCGCACGTTAGCAGATTTCCTGTAATGTTGACATGTGGCAGACGCACGTTAGCCATGCGCATTTTAACAAACTTCTCTGATTGTGACACATGTCCCGATGCACGTTAGCGGCGTATTTTAACAGGCGGCGAACGTTAGTTGGCGCATTTTAGCAGGAAATTTACATTTTTGCCATTTTTGTTCGTTTTCCACTGTTTTGGCCCCGAATCACTTCCAGAGAGTCCCGAAACCTTATTTATCTACAAAACAAATCAAAATATTCACAAAACTCAAGAAACTATACAAAATTTTAAGTTAAATGAGTGAGGAATAATAATCTATTTACCACTCATCACCCGTGCTAACTCGATATACTGTAGCAAATGAAATATAATTGAACTGTCTAATTATATACTTATATATATATATATATTTATATATTATTAATGGGATTATAATATAATTTGTCACAAATGAAAACTATATTAAATTAGTTTAATGTAATATTTTCTAGAATTTTATGATAATAAGATAATCAAGTAATTATAATTAGATATAATTATATAATCACTTAGATAATAATTTTTTCTTTATCAAAAAGACAAACTCATGTGGCTTACCATGCTCTCCAATATGTTTGTTTATTAAGTCATACCTAATTACCTAATCTTGGTCCACTTCACATGCTATAGTATGGCCTTATACATTCATTATGTTTGCCATATTATGGATATGCAATTAGTGGCTTATGGATATAAAAGACATGTGTTTTGTTTTTTAACAAGCATGAGAGAATCCTGGAAATTGAAGTTGTGAGAGAGTGAGCTTATTCATATTCTTCATTATTTTTTCTTCAAGTTTTCAAAGAAAAGAAAGAAAGCCAGTTCTCAAGTGATTAATATTTTCTCTAAAGTGTTGAAAGAAAATAAAAAGAAAATTTTGACAACTATCTTCTCTAAAGTGTTTAGAGAATAAACTTTGTGAGTGAAGTTCACACTTCGATTTGCTGGTAACTAATTATAGTTCAAAAGATCGAGTGGTAGATCCATAGCAACAGATCTCAAGGACGCATTCAAAACAGAAGCAAATCAAGTCACCAAAGGTTGGTAACATTCGGTCCATATAAAAGGAGAGGGTAAATTTTTTTTAAAGTCGATCCCGGAGCTTATGGCATTTCCGCTGCGCATAAGGAAAATGTTTCCTACAGCTGAATCATAAATTAATGTGTTACCATGTGGAGAGGAAATGAAAAGGACAAAAACATTACACTTGATAATTAATCGGAGGAAAAGAGATTACCAACACGATTATCCATATAAAAAAATTACTGAATTTTCAAGAGTTGAAATCCAACCTATGACACCTACTGTTCGCACCTGCAACAAAGATCATCCTCTCATCCTACATATGTGCAAAGATAGATAATTGGTAATGGAAATGCTATAAGAGATGCCCGTGAAAAAACGGTTGTTTGTGCTCATTCCGACTAATGTGGTCTCCTAATCCTAACGTATTTTATCCAGTGTTTTAAAAAACGGACAGAGATGGCGCCTCGAGGCGAAGGCGCGTCGAGGCGTCCGCTTTTAGTGGCCTTTTGGTATTTACCACACCGCAGCGAGTGAGGCGGCCGCCTCACGCCGCCTTACACTGACGCTGTGAGAAGCGGCGTGAGGCGGCAGCCTCGCGTATAACGCAGCTCTTTGTCTCTCTCTGGTTTCAGATTTTGGCTCTCTCTCATACAAATCTATGCCTCTATCTGGTTTCATCACCATAAATGAAGAAGAAGAAGACGAAGAGATGAAGAAGAAGATGACACAGAGATGGAGAAGAATACGACGAAGAGACGAAGAAGAAGAAGAAGAAGAAAAAGAAGAAGAAGAAGAAGAAGAAGACAAATATATGAAGAAGAATACAGCTGGTTCACACTTCATTTAATAAATTATTAATAAATTATTAATTATAAATGATTATTGTAAAGTGAGATGAAATTTAACTTTTGTATAATTTAATAAATTATAAATTATAATTATATTTTTTGTAATAATAAAATTATTTTATTGTAATTCTTACATCATTAATAAATTATTAATTTTTTTTTGTATTTTTTGTAGGAAGTCAACTTTTGTGGTTGGACTTTGTGATTTTTGATGATATTAATATATCAAATTGTACTGTAAAAATAATGAAAATTATTTTTACTATTATCACATATATGTATAATGAAAATTATTGTACTCCGTAGGAGCAATGAAAACTATTAAATTTGTGTCATGATCCGCATGATCTCAATTCCAAATTATTTCTTTGAATAATTTATAAATTGTTAATATCATTAATCAAGTGATTTAAAAAAAAATTAATTATGGATGATATCAAATTAATTTATTATTAACAATAAAATTATTTATTATAAATATTAAATAAAAAATAAGTTACAAAAATATCCTTAATTAAAATAATTAAATGATTAATTTATTAAATTACTAAATATTTATAATAAATTTATTATTAATCAAGAATCATCATTTCATCAATTTATATTTTTTTTTGGCATTCGCATTGAGGTGTCCGCCTCGAGACGTTATCTGTATTTTATCTTCATATTTTTTTTAAATCGTTGGAAATCCCACAGCCAACCCATTCTTCCAGGCTTAAGTGGAGCATGTAAAATCCCCGAATGTCCCATGTTTTTACAAGAAACACACTCTCTTAATTCGAACTCAGGATCTCAAAATGATATTCCGAGATCTACACCACCAAATCACTTCTCTTAGTGACATCTTCATACTCTTTAGTCTTTAACTCCCAAAATTCAAATCATTCGTAAAAACGACTGTTTATATTACTGTGCGTTGATTAACTACTCACATCAATTTGCAGAAAACTAACAGACTGTTATGGAATCATTAAACTGCTACCGTTATTTTTCCTCCCTTTTTGAATTCATAAGGTTGACATCTTCCTCAACGAGCTTAATACAAATCCACATTGGTGGCCACAGAATATTTATTCATTTAATAAAGCACATAAAATTAAATTGATTTATTAAAGCATCTCCCCAAATAAGGAGATGGGCTTTTTTCTCTTAGGATTAAGGTGAGGAGTTTATTTTCCATAGATTAAGGAGAGCTCTCTTTTTACATTAGGATTAATTAGTATAGTATAGATATAATATCTGACAGTTGTCCACCAAATGATTCATAATATTGAATTTTTATTACATACAAATATGAATGAATAATTTTTTATATTACAAATTACAAAAATTTAACAAAAAAAACTAAATTAAATTATCCATGTATCATTAAAGCTAGTTATGTGTCTTTATAGGAGCGGGTATGTTATTGGTTAAGTCCCAAAATTTTAATTTTTTAATCTCTTATCGATCATAATTTAAGAATTTGGATAAACCTTAAATTTTAGGTATTTTTATTGTAATGGGTATTTTTATTTAATAAAAAATGAATTGTAAGAATATTTTAATTTTATATTTTAATAATACAAAATTAATTGCAGAGGTTAATTGTAGAGATTAAGTGTCATATATGTTTTTTTTTAATTTTAATGAGAGATTATAATATGTTTTATTATTATAATGAATTTATTTACTTTAATTTTTTTAATTTAATGATAATAAATTAAATATTAACTAATTAAATTAATAAATTAATAAATTCTTATTTTAATAATAGATTATGTTTTTATATTGTAAGAGGTTCTTATGTTAATAATTTATTATTTTAATTTTATAATAAAAAATAATTGTAGAGATATTTTTATTTTATAATTTTATATTTTTTAGTCTCTTATCGATCATAATTCAAGATTTGCATAAACCCTTAAATTTTAGGGTTATTTATATTTTATTATTAAACTTATGATAAAATTATAATTAGGAATTATGAAATTTTAAATATTACATTTTATTAATAAATTTATAGTAAAATAAATTTTACTATTTTTCCGTCAATATTTTAGTTGATCGTTAGTTGACTATTACATTTTAACATCAAGATCAATTAAGTCAACTAAATGTCAACTAATGAAAAAATAGTAAAATATTTAAATTTGTATAATTTTAGTAGTAAAATATTATTTTATCATAAATTAAGTAGTAAAATATAATATTTTTAATGATCATTTACATTTTACTATTAATCTTATGATAAAATAATAATTAGGTATTACAAATTTTGAAATATTATATTTTATTATTAAACTCATGATAAAATAATATTTTTAGTACTAAATATATACAAAATCTAACCTTTTGTTACTTTTCTATTAATTGATCATTAGTTGACGTAGTTTATCTTAGTGTTAAAATATAACGCTCAACTAACGGTTAACTAAGATTTTAACGGAAAAATAATAAAATATTATTTTATTAAAATATAATATTTCAAAATTTAAAATTAAAAATCACATACAATTATGATTTTATCACAAATTGAATAATAAAATTTAAATAATCATATTTTAAATTTCACAATACCTCATTATTATTTTATTATATATTAATAATAAAATATAAATAACCCTAAAACAACTCACAACTAGCCGTAGCTTCTACACTCTACAGCTCTTCTAACCAAGTGGTCACGCCCTCGTGACTGAAAGATTGAAGCAGCCTCTAATAATAAAGACAGAACAGACCTAATTTTTAAGACAGTACCATAAAGCCAAATTACAACTTTGTCCCACATTCTAAAGCCCCCCAGATCTACGAAATATCTTAGAGCATCAGTTTTGTCGCATCACCAGCAACTCCTATGGAATCTCAAGGACATAATAGTCATTTCGGCCACGGTCAGTGTCGGTTACCTGTTTAAAGTCCAAAACCCCATTGTTTTGACGCGAAAATTACCATTTTCCGGGTTCTTTATTTGGCGGGTACGGAAACTAAACGGACACAAATAATTTTTTATTTTTTTTAGATAGACAAATAAATTGAAAAGAGAAAACCGCACAGAATAATATAATAATATTTATTTTTTTATAAATTTTAAAATACAAATGTTAATCCATGAAATTTTAGAAAATACAAGATTCAATCTTTACCGTCAATTTTTTTTATTAATCATTTTTTATTAATCATTTTTTATTATATTTATTTAATTTTTAAGATATTCAATTCATTTAACACTATTAACAACTCAAAATTCACGAAAAATATTTAACGATATAAAATAAAACTTATATTATCAAAATTATAGGATTAAATTATCCTTTTTTCAATTTGCAAGATAATTGAGTATTTGAACAATGATAGTCATACTAAAGAATAGAACAAATATATAAAAAAATAAATAAAATTTATCTAAATGATAAATAATTTTACATATCTTTTATTATTTTGTGATATTTTTGTACTATTTTTTCTGTGTGTTTATCATTTTTGGTTTAAACAAAAATAAAAATCAAACAAAAAAACAGAACTAAAAAGCACAAAAACCAGACCGTACGGTATTAAGAGAGAGAAACAAAAAGCTCAATCAACAGTGGAAAGCATCTCTCTCTCTCTCTCCGTCTTCCTCTTTTTCCTTAATTGTTATTCAACAAATCAACTCATAAACTCTCGATCGAACTCTACCGATCCTTCTAGAAACATCATTTAGTCTCAGTACGACGTCGTAGCTTCTTGAAGTCCGTTTAGTCACTGTACATACAAACCCCAAGCTTTAACAAATATTTTCGATGGAGTATTACGGTCGCAACAACACGGCTAGAAACGGGTCTCAATCGGGCCACCAGCCTCAATGGAGCCCCGCTGGCCAAGCCACGGGGCTCGAAGGTTTGTTTCTGTATAGTTGGTTGGTTTGATTCCCCTTGCATTTCATTTGTCGTTTTGGAATATGCTTTTTTTTTTTGGGGTTTTGAAACAAAATTTTTAGGGTTTGTGTACAGTGGGTGTGAATTAGGGTTTAATTTGTGGTAAATGTAGAATCGATGTGGCAATTGGAACTGAGGGCGAACGAATCTTACCCGCAGCGACCCGGCGTGCCCGACTGTGTATACTACATGCGAACCGGAGTCTGTGGATATGGTGATAGATGTCGTTACAATCACCCTCGTAATCGCGCCGCGGTAATTATAGTCACATTGATTAGTTGCCTAAATTTCTTGCATTGTGTGCTTTTGAGAGGTGAGTATTATGATATTATCTGCTTTTGTGGGCAGTTTTAGTTCAACCGATAGTGAATTATTGTTCAGTGAAGTCAATGTTAGGTTTTGATATGGAAAATTTTGAATATGCAGTGTGTTTTTTTTAATTAGGGTGCTAACATTATTTAATTTTTGTTTGGTAAATCAGTATGCTGAGGAAATGACAGGGGACTCACATAGTTTATGTTGAGTTGTTTTGTTTTACATTACCAAGAAATGATGGTTTTGTCTTAGTCTGTGCCACAACGCGAGAAATTAATGATTGAAATATGGAATTTGTTTCATTTCTTTTACTTTATTCTGTGACGGCTACTGAAGGCAGCATTTTGTCTGGTTTTGATGCTGCCTAGGTTGAGGCTGCAGTAAGGGCTACTGGGGATTACCCAGATCGACCAGGGGAACCGCTATGTCAGGTAAAAGTTGAAAGCTGTGCCGTTGGAAAACATGCTGAGACTATTTCTATTTGGTTTGGTTATGATTTGTACTTTGAAAAGTTTGTTTACTTTTTTAGTTTACTGTTGTTGCTTAATGAACAGTTTTACTTGAAGACTGGAACCTGTAAATTTGGTGCATCCTGCAAATTCCACCACCCAAAACATTCAGGTGGATCCATGAGTCACGTTCCACTGAATACCTATGGATACCCGCTACGTCCGGTTTGAATTCTTTTCAATTATTTAGCTAGCAGATTAATGTCAAGTCATGTTTTGGAATTTTGACAAAGTAAAGCTACAATTTGCTCACTTTTGTTTGTTATAACAGGGTGAGAGAGAATGCTCCTACTATTTGAAAACGGGGCAATGCAGATTTGGTATAACTTGTAAATTCCATCATCCTCAACCAGCTGGCACATCATTGCCGGCTTCTGCACCTCAGTTTTATCCGCCGGTGCAGTCTCCTTCAGTTCCAATGGCTGAACAGTATGGCGGGCCATCCACCAGCTTGAGGATGGCCAGGCCTCCTCTTTTAGCTAGTTCTTATGTGCAAGGGGCTTATGGTCCGGTGCTGTTTTCCCCAGGAGTAGTTCCTTTTTCAGGCTGGAGTCCCTACTCGGTATGATATGATTTTTTTATTTTTTTCACTTGGATATTCCCAAAAACATGCGCATTTCTTATGCTGTCATTGGCTTGGCATAGGCACCTGTAAGTCCTGTGCTATCTCCTGGTGCACAAGCTGCAGTTGGAGCTGCTTCTCTATATGGAGTACAACATCTATCTTCTTCAATGCCTGCACTTGCGGGGCCGTATCCTTCCATGCCCTCACATGCTAGTCCTTCAAGTAATGGCCAGAAGGAACAATCTTTTCCAGAGAGACCTGGCGAACCAGAATGTCAGTATTTCTTGAAAACTGGGGACTGTAAGTTTGGGTTATCTTGTAGGTATCATCATCCTCGGGATAGAGTTGTGCCAAGAACAAATTGTGCCCTCAGCCCACTTGGTCTCCCTCTGCGTCCGGTATGAATTTACTCGGTTTCTATAATGCTCTATGTTAGAGGTTCTTGATCTCTGTACCCAATTACCCATTGTTCATCTGCTTAACAGAGACTAGTGCCCAGTGACTTTCCTTTTTATATTTATGTTTTCATCTAAGCTTGAAAAGGGGATTGTTTCATGATGTTTACTATTGTGCAAGATTGGTTTCATATCAAAATTTGAATATTCAAGTTATCTTGTATGTGCATCTTCCAGTCACATTAATACGATGTACCATATATTTGTAACATGAAAATATTCCTTGGCGTGTTGATGACCTCTAAAATGGTTTGTGTTGTTAAACCATGAGGTATGTGCTATTTATTATTGTATTACAATCAGGACCGATGCTTTCGGAAATGTATGGTTATAGGCAACAAGTACCAATGTTTGGAACAACAGACTTTTGTTGCACATAAAAAAAAAAGTATAATTCACCATCTCTTGATTATACTAGTGTGGTGGAGACATATGGATCAGATAGGCCTGATAAGAATCCATCTTTATGACCATATTTTAGCAAAACTTAAATATTATTGAGCCATTATTCTTGCATTGATCAATCCATCATATTGTCTGTTATTAATTATATTTTCCTTATTGTCTGTATGACTTATCTGGTACACTAAACCTTTATTAAGTGAATAAATTTCATAATTCAAAGAAAATTATAGTAGAAAGTATCTTCTTTGGTGTAACCTTCTCTTCTTAAAATGCCTTCAGTTTTTATCACACACAGCCATGTAAGTAAAGAGGGATTAACCTTTTTACAGATGCTCTTTAATCTTGAGATGCAGTGTTTGTGCTAATCAATATGATTGGCTTTCGATACTGATATGAAAACGTTGTTGTATTTCATCTAATTTCTCTGATTCTGATTTTTTTTCAATGCCCAGTCCAATATCGATATCTTGAACTTGAACCACTTGTGTATCATCTATTAAGATGCTGTCTCGTTAGTAATCAGTATCCCTTTTAAATAGACGTTTTATATATGATTTTTTTCTTTCCTCTTGAAAAACAGGGGGCACAGCCTTGTACTTTCTACTTGCAAAATGGGCACTGCAAGTTTGGGGCCACTTGCAAATTTGATCATCCAATTGGAACAATGAGATACAGTCCATCAGCTTCATCTCTCGTAGAAACGCCTGTGGCTCCCTACCCTGTTGGGTCTTTTCTATCCACTCTGGCATCTGCATCTTCTGCTGATCTACGGCCTGAATTGATTTCTGGATCCAAAAAGGACTCATTATTGAGCAGAATTCCTTCTTCTGGAAGCACCTCCAGTAGTTCAGTTGGTTTAATTTTCTCTCAGATTGGGTCTGTTCCCCATTCTGATTTGCAACTTTCAGGTCAGAGTCCTGTTCCCTTGAGTAGTAGCAGAAGCACAAGGCAAGGCGTTGAAGTTCGACGTTCAAGTTGATGTATAACGTATAAAGTGATTAATCAGAAAGGGGATATGGTATCACCGGCCTTTATATGTTTCCTGTTAATATTTCAGGTAAATTATAGTCAACTGTGCAAAGTTTACTCTTGTCTTGTCAAGCATTTCCAGTCAAGTCAATCTGGAGTCTCTTTAGTGATTGCTTGCCTTATATGCCCCCATTTGAATAAGCTTCGATACCGAACACACCATATGAATACCTCCCCGTCTCCTTTGAAATAATTGCATCAAAAAGGTTTCTATCAGGTCAGACGTGCACTTCTTCAACCCTGTATCTTTTTATCTTTTTGTCACAAATCACTTGTTCAATTAGAAGGATTACCTAGTTCCACTGCTTGCTCACATGTGCTGTTCTCGCCTTTTCTCAGATCGTATCGGTCTGTCTTTGCTTTCTACGTCATGCCTCTGTCTTAAAAATGCAGATAGACTTCAATTTTATTAAGCTGATCCGTACTTCAATTTTATTAAGCTGATCCGTTTGATTCAGAAGGTTAGGAATGTGTTCGTGTACCCCATTTCATAGGTCATGTGGAGGATGTTTTTGAAGGCTCCAAGAAGGCATCTTATTATACAAGAAAATTTGTCTCCTATGGTTTATTGGATAGGCTGCGAAGGCATTTCTAGAAGTTTGTCACATTTCTTCATTGATTTAAATGATGCGATACATTATGAGAACTCGATAACTACTTTATATTTGGTTAAGATTGCTGTAAACTATCAGGTAAGATATTGAAATCTGATTATTGAAAGCTAAATTATCTGTGTTATGGGTTCTATTCTGTGTTGGTTGCATAACTTGTTAGGTCTATAAAATTATATTCGATTTTTTCTATAAGGTATGGATAGTAATCGGGATGTTCTGTTATGATCGGGTCTTGTCTTGGCAATCTTGATTGGTTTTTATTAGGATGAAAAACTGTTCCCGAATAATGCAGGATTCTGAATTGCATTCAAGATTCGAGGTTTTTAAGTTAAAATTCGATATTTGGAATTTTTTAAGCTAATCAAAAGGTTGTGTTGAATTTTGATCAAAATTTTTTTTGAACAATTTTCGTCCCAAATTCTCATCAAATTATACAAAATCTCGAATCCTTTTTCTGCCAACCCCTACTGTAAAGAGATGCGGCTCACTGTTTTGATGAGACTCCAAAAATAGCATCCCATGAATGCGTATGCATGCAGCTGGGGGTGATCGAAAGTGTATATGTATTGGGCCCACAGTCCACGGAGATTTAAACAATTTGGACAATTAGGCCCATCATTGGAAAATTTTCCACCACCAAAAAAGGTAAAACTTGCCCAAAATAACTGGATCTTGTACTTTTCAAAAAAAAAAAAAAGGATCTTCTAAAACGACGTTTCATTTATATTTTGGAGGTTTAGGTTCATTTAGAGTTGATTAGGAGCATAATTAACAACTAAACCCACCCACCCACCCACACGATCAGATAATATTACACGTGCCATGAAGTACCGCAGCATTAGCTATTTAATGTGATTTAACGGTTGGATGTATCATGAGAATTTAAATGGTGGGCTCAGATGTTGTGTACTCTATGATTGTTGCCCGTAGTTTTAAGGCTATAAATGAATTTATAAATTATGTGATTCTTCATCGATATAAACAATTTTTTTTTTAATTTTTTTTTAATACAATAGATATTAATTTTTTTTCCTTAAATTTAAGGCATTTAATTTTGATCCAAATTTAAAAGTCCTAACCATCTTCCTGAATTGGTTGTCCCTAGGTGAGATTGTCACTAGTTGTTCTAATGATTCACTCTTCTTTCACCTTCATTCTTTCATTTGTACAAAAACCTTTTTGATTTTTTTGCCTTTTATGTTTTATCAAATAAGCTAAATACAGACTTTTTCTATTTAAGTGAGGTTACTTAAATAGATCTTCTAACGTCATTGAATCATTGTTTCAATAAATTAGTAAAATTTAAATTTTCTATCAATGTCAATTTATGTCTTATTCGATCTCGATTGTCATAAGACAACATCATTTGCTTTTTTTTTCTCACTGGTATACTTACAAGTCTACGTTGAACATATTCGAACCATTTTAATCATATTTCTTTCATCTTCTCCTCAATCAATCCCACACTCACTTACTTCCTAATTTATTCATTTTTTTTTTATCTCTCCTATCTCATATACACACTCATCTAAACATTATCGTATCAGCCCTCCTCAGTTTTTTTTTTTTTTATACATGTTGATGCAACCCACAAACAAAAAATTCAAAATATAAAGTAAAGAATCCGAAGTGTGTATAACTCACCATTTGGGCACTACACAAAAAGGCTAGAAAGTGATAACACAGCTCATACATACTCAATCTAATATGTGATTATATTATGCCACCTATGTCGAGGCATGATTCATTATCATTTCTTCAACCGGCCGCCTTATTATTTGTGTCTGCAAGACAGATAAAAGGAAAAAAGGAAATGAAGGACAAAAAATAATATTATAAGCTTTTGGGTGGTGCTCAATGTTATAGTTCTCAGTGAATTGCTAAACATTTGAAGCATTCAAGACAATTTTTTACAGAAAGAAAGTTAAAAGACGAATGTGATCAAATGATCTAAACCACTTGAAAATCAATTAAATAAATGTGGTAGTAATATAAAAGCATCAATTGATGGGACCATCATTATCACCTGATCGGTTTGCAATCTCTGTCATGATTGATACAACAGTCGCCAGATGAGAATTGAAAGGATCACATCCATGATACATTCATTGTGATGATGAAGAATTTATACATGTTTTGTTTGTGAATTAT
>SKCR01048376.1:0-39952 GCA_019454045.1 Zanthoxylum bungeanum | reverse complement strand
GTTTTCATGAACATGGACCAAAATTATTAGAACTTAGAAAGGATGCAAAATTACCCAAATAACAAATTGAAGATTTATCCCAATAATCTTGTAAAAATTGCTAACTAATTAAACTAAATATTAATGAGTATGCTAAATCTCACCAATAAACATGCTAGTTGTTTTCACATTTTTTGCATATAAATATACATATTATTCGTTCTAAACGTGCTTCATCTTAGCTAGTTTGAACTTTCTAGAACTCCAACAAGTCATGAAATAATAACTCTTAGATCTATTATCTCACGAAGCAAATCCCAAAGTTTGAAGTTCCTATTACTCAAAAAATTAAAACCCACGCTTATGCTCAAATTTCTAGTGGCAAGACAAACCCTAAAGTACAAAAATGCTCACTTACTTTTGAGATCATGAGTTGAAGCAAAAGATGAAGCAACTAATTAAATAAGTTAGAAAAATGGACTTACAACATGTAGTGGCCTGAGAAAAGAACCGCATGACAAAAAAATAATCTTAATTTCCTTACCTTTTGGCTTTTCATGGGTTGTCTCTTATCATCAAATTTCAATTTGGTGGCTTTGTTGTCTTCTAGTTTGTGTTCCCACTCCGTTAAAAATTGGTATAGGATTAGCCCTGACTTTATTTGACTGAATTCTAGTGATTTGGTCAACTTAACTTCAGATCACAACCGTCCAACAAAGACTAGACAATTTGATCACTTTGACTTTCACTTACATCAATTAACTTCGTTTTAAATACACACCCACTTAAGATAATTAATAATATAATCATTTGTACCCATTATCATGTTCTGTAGCAAATACGCTCTAGTTTATAAACAAAGCTTGGATTTACTCACATGTCGTAGTGATTTTGGACTCATTAGATTAGTCTTCATAACGCATGCATGACAAAACATAAACACATAAAATAATAGCTTATAAACTTTTCTGAAAAACACAAAAACCCTAACTCGAAAGAGACACGAATTTAATACAAAAATTCATATAATTTATTATTAATTAATTAAACTTACTTCTTTGTCTGCTCGCCGACCAAAACGTTCAGTAGTGGCAGCTTTTGCGCATGTCTCTTCTCTCTATCTCTGCACAAAAACCGGGCCAAAAACTCAATCTCACAAACCCTAAAATCAAAGCAGATTGCTATAAACAAAAGGATTGATTCATTGATTCTCTCATTCTTTCATTATCAAATTAGGATCCAATATTGAACTGAGTTTATGTTAACACAGGAATAAGTGAGACTTAAATAGACGTAAAAGATTTAGTATTCGACATAAACTCAATTCGATATGATTCTTCATTACTAATTCAATAAAACAAGAAAAAATAATTATTTATTTGCATATACGTTATTATATAAATGCACACGAACTCATAATCTTTTGTGTTCAGAGAGAAAGTTAATTCACAGACGTCACTTGCACAATTCTATTACATCAAATTCAAATATGGACGAGGGCATGTCAGGCTTTTACGTTAAATCTGGACATGCTCGTGCTGGTAACGGTGACGATAACAGTAATAGTAACGCTGGTACAAAGTGTGGGCGCTGGAATCCGACCAGTGAACAAGTTAAAGTGCTAACTGATTTGTTCAGGTCGGGTCTCAGAACTCCGAGCACCGACCAGATTCAGAAGATCTCTACCCAGTTAAGCTTTTATGGCAAGATTGAGAGCAAGAATGTTTTTTACTGGTTTCAAAATCACAAAGCCAGGGAAAGACAGAAGCGTCGCAAAGTATCTGTTGATCTTGATCATCAAAAGGATCTTATTCGCCGCGTTGACAAGATTTCATCTCCAAAACGTAAGTTAATATTTCCAAATTACTGTTTTATTTTGCTATTTTAGTTTTATTTTCATCTACTTTTTCAAGTAATCGTATTCATGGTTGCATTCCTTCAATATTCCATCGAAGCCAAATTTTTATCTTTTACTATCTAAAATAACGAATTCAAAAAGTAAGTTTTTTCATCTTTGAAGTTATTTTGTCATTTTAGACACCACAAGAATTCAGAGTACTCGGATAGTGCAGCTATCATTATTTAGTTACATTAAGTCAATAATTCACTTATTCAAGATACCCATAGATGTTGAGTTCGATTCCTCATTTACTAAATAAAGAATTCATATAATTATTAGTCTTTAGGTTTTGTCTCACAAGATAGGATATTATTCTCATCCCTTAAGGGCCTAGTCAATGGTGACCCGCCAATTGAAATATAGTTTTTATAAAAGCGATAAAAACATTTTGAATAATATATATTTTTTGAAAACATTGGAAATTTCGTCGTTAAACCACCCGATCCAGACTTAAGCTAAGCAAGTCCTAATATATTTTGAATAATATATAAGGCCGTAACTTATAAAAAATATATATATAGTTACCTTAATTTGTTGATTATTTTTGCAGATTTTGTTGAGGTTCATAATAATCACATGCGTGTAGCAGCAGCTCATGATGATGAACCTGAACAAGTTATTGAGACTTTACAACTTTTTCCACTGAACTCGTTAGATGAACAAAAAACAGAGAAGCTGATAATGCATGGAGATGAATTCAAGGAGCAGACTACAACATTTTCTTATACAATTGGAACAGAAATGGATCATCTACCGTTGGATCTGCGTTTAAGCTTCCTGTAAAACAAAACTTTAATGAAAAAAAAGTTAAGAATTAAGGGATAAGATTTGGAAGTTGTATTAGTTTAAGATTTGAGTAGTGATGATATTTTATTTTTGTTTAAAAAATTAAAAATGCTTTTGGACATTCTTCTCTGCTTGCGCATAAAAGACTCTTTTTTTCTCTGTGTTTTAGACTGTTGGATTTTTTTGTATTTATGAATGCTCGGAAATTGGAATTTGCTTTCTCTCATGAGAAATGTCTTCTTGAAGTGCATAAATTTATTGGTATAAATGAGTCTTACATTGGGTCTGCTTCCATCTTTGAATTTCATGCATTAAATCTTACCTTGACTTACTCAAAATTTTTTATAAAATGAAATATAACTCCCGCAAGGTTTGAATCAGGGGGCCTTGAATTTTGGGAGGTAGACGAATTTTTAAATATGTGATCTTTTATTGATAAAATATAATATATTTTTTACTTATTGTAATATGTATTAATTTTACATTTGATCCCATAATTTAGGCCAAAATTTAGAGGTCACAGCCGACCACATGTGTAGATATGTGATTTAAATTTATATCTCTTATTTGGGCTAATGAACAAACAACTAATATACCCCTCACTAGGGGTGAACAAAAAAATAATTAAAATTGAAAAATCCAATCGAATTGAAATGATAATTATTTTATTTTCAAAAATGATTGTTTGATATTTTAATTAAAAAACCGAAACAAATCGAATTAAAATAATTTTTAACTAAAAAAAACGAATCGAATCAAATTAACTGAATAATTTAATTTATTGATTTTGTAAAAATCTAATTTGTTATTTTATAATTATATTTGTTACATTATTTAATTTATTTAGTCTTTATTCATGAATTATTTATAATTTTTTGCTTGGGTTATTATTTTTTTTATTTTCCTACATTTTAAATAATTTAAATGATGATTATATCTTATGAAAAAAATTATTGGTGCAGTTGTGATGATTAGAATAGTTACAGTATAAAAAAATTTAAGTAAATGTTAGATCTAATAAATGTTATTAATTTTTTATTGTTATTATTAAAAAATTTAAAAAAAATTGAATTGTGTCGAACCAAACCGACAATTAAAAATAATTATAATTTTTAAATAAAAAACCGTACAGTTACTTTTTTTTTAAAAAATCCGAATAATTATAATTACAAATCTTTTATAATTATACCTAACCGGACCGAACCGTTATTATAATAATAATAATAATTATTATTATTATTATTATTATTATTATTATTGCTGTTAATGGCACTGATTTGTAATCTTCTGAATTGTGGCTCCTGGGGTAGTTTATTAAAAATTAAACTTTTTACCTAGATATTATCAGTCTCGACTGATTTTGAAATCATAGATCTTGATGAAAATATTGATTTTCATGAACAAGAAGAATATTCACTTGGAGCAACTATTGATAATAAAAAGCTTGTAAAAATTAAAAAATTGGAGTTAAGTCTAAAACATCCTTCTAGTCTTATGACAAAATTAAAAGGTATGCATGTTAGACAAAAAAAAATTAATTCATGAATATCAAGAACTAGAAAGAAGCATTGAGATTTCCCACACAAAATGAAATATAAAGTTAAATTTACTTACACAAGATAGTGTAAATGAAGTCTTCAGAAAGATATCTCTTAAAAAGAGAGGTGAAATACAATATGTATACCTAGCCTGTATTCAAATATTATTTAAATCATTGACTCCTTAGGGTTATTTACTTAAAATTCCTAGAAAAATTATAACCATTCAGAGTTCAGTCAACACCACGTGGTGATACATGAGAAAAAATTGGTTTAAAAACATGGACTAATTACACTTGTAAACGTGTAAAATGTCTAGAAGAAACCAACCTCATCCTAAAAGAGGTTAAGAAGGCAATAGAATTAAATTATGGACAAAATCAATAATAATAATAATAACAATAGTTCTCAATTACACTCATATACTTTTTTTTCATTATTATTATTATTATATTATTATTATTATTATTATTCGAACTTGGACAATAATAAAAAAAGTATATGAGTGTAATTGAGAACTATTGTCATTAATCTAGCCTGTTCCCTTAGACAAAGTATATAATATTTTATGTTAATTAGGTCTGGTCTTAACTCTTAACGCTGAAGATGATTCAATTTAAGTGATTTAAAAAATAAATAACTATGAAAACGTCTTTTCCATTATGATTTCTTTTCAAAATTGACAATTTTTTTATGACTTTTATAAATAGTTTAAATTTTATAAGATTATTTCTATTTAGTCAGCTGATTTTATCATATTTATATCCTTATTTTAACTATCTCCATTCAAATATTATATTTTTTGCATAATTTTAAAAAAAAAAAAAAAAAAAAAAAAAAACTCATTGTTCAACGAAAAAATGAAATCCACTGTTTATATATATTATAGAGTTGGATATCAAATATATTTTTAGGTAATTATTCATGTGAATAATGATTTTTTAAGGGTTGGACATGTTAAAATATATTTTTAGGTATATAAAATGAGACTGATATTATAATTGTGATTGGATATTTATAACTCTCATTGAAACTGAAAAATATGATTGAGTATTGTGTATGTGACCGGCATTATGACTAAGAAAAATATGATTGAGTATTATAACTGTCAATATAATTGGGAAATGTGGGTAAGAATTGTGTATGTGACTAGAACTGTGATGGAGGTATAAGTGTGAATGTGACTGTGAATGTGTAATTATAACTGTGTGAATGTGTCTCTGATTATGTGACTGTGACTGTGTGACTATATGACCGTGATTGTGACTATGTGATTATAATTATGTGAATATGATTGAGCGACTGTGATTGTATGACTATGACTATTTGATTATGACTATTGCACCATAGTGATTTTGGGATTGATTTTGACTCTGTAGAATTCATAATTTTAGAGATGTTCCTTGATAAAAATTGTATATGTGAATGTTAAATGTACGTAGTAATATTGTAGTATCTTATAGATTTGAAGTTCGGATGAAAAAGACATGAATGTTTGAAAAAAGCTTTATCAGTAATTTATAAATATAATGGTCAATTTCAACCCATTTTTTGTCAAAACATATTGATTATGGTACTTATTTTAAACCTTATAATTTGTAAATCAATAATGTATTATTTTTTCCCTAAAACACTTTATGTTTTAGGAGATATTTAGTTTTTAAATTTAAATATGTTAATGCTTAATGTATCATTTAAATTTTTACTTTCAAAACTACCCTTACATAATTAATTTATTTTATACCATATAAAAGTCCAACTAAACTTTTTATTTTATACAATCAATAATTGATAGTAAAATTTATAATCAAAATTGAAAATAAATCATAATTCCTATCACAAAATTATTTATGTGAAATAAACTACATACATAATATTCAATAATTTCAATAGCTAATTAAATTTTTTTCAAAATATATATATATATATATATATATATAATGTGTATTGTGTATCATTCAATCAACTCTTTATTTTATCAAATTATTTATCCTAATTTTTTTTTCTAACATGATATACAAGTTATGGAAATATAACTTTTAAAAATATTGTTGGGTGTGCAAACAAAGTCTCCCCCACATTGGTTAGAAATGAGGAAGATCATAGGCATATAAGGATGAACATGTATCTTCATTGGTATGAGGCCTTTTGGGTATAGCCCAAGAGCAAATCCATGAGGGCTTAGGCCCAAAGTGGACAATATCATACCAATGTGGAGATAAGTGGTGTCCTAGGTTCCTTACAAGTGGTATCAGAGCCATGCCCCAAAAGTTAGCCATGTGGATGAATCATCGGAATACAGAACAAAAGGTAGTGAGTCCCGATTGTGATCCGTGAAAGTGCTCGGTTAGATAGGCGGTGCGCTTCGGTCTTCATGGACGTGTCCTAATCCCAACACGGTGAAGATGAGTTGGCCTAGGCTAGAGTGGACGGATGTATGATCGTTTGAGGGGAGGATATGTGGTCCTTTGTTTGAGACTTCTTGATAAAATCTTGCTAGCCCGAAATCACCAATATGAGCAATCAAGTCATTATCGAGAAGAACATTGCTCGGCTTTAAATCGCAATGGAGGATTTGTTCTTGACAGTGGTGATGAAGATAATCTAGTGCAGATGCCACATCAATTGCAATGCTTATTCTTTGAAGAAGGGTAAGATTCTGAATTTCAATTTCTTCATCTATTCGTGGAACTGCATCTGGATGCAACCATTTTTCGAGACTCCCATTTGACATGTGCTCGTAAACTAGTGCTTTGAAGGCGTTGCCCTGGAAATCAATACTTGAGCAAGAAGTTATGACACTGACAAGATTTCTGTGACGAACATTTCTCAAGGCTTTACACTCAGCCATGAAACTATTGGAAGCTCCTCGGCGTTGAAGGTTAAGAACTTTGATTGCAACAACTCCATCTTCATCTAATATTCCCTTGTACACAGAACCAAAACTACCCACACCAATCAAATGTGTTGAAGAAAACCCATCAGTTGCTTTGAAGAGAGTTTTATAAGACACTTGTCGTAATGCTTTTATTAGCATGGGACCTGAAGGCTGTTTACTTAATTCTCTTCTCCTTTTGAGGCAAGAGAAAATGATAAATGAAACTAGTACTAATCCCACAAAGACACTTATTGAGATTATTATTTTCATTCCTCGAGAGAACTTTCGATACCTTCCATTGTTCTTAAAACTACAGGTTGGTAATTGAAAAACAGGTAAGCCACCACAAACCTTATTATTTCCCATAACTGATGTAGCACTTGCATTCTTAAAAATTCCTTCTATTGGAAGGTTTCCCTCAAAGTTATTACGAGACAAATTTAAGTACTCCAAAAGTTGAAATTCTGCCAAAAAATTTGGAATTTCACTAGAAAAATTGTTGTCAGCCAAATCTAAGACTTTAAGACCTCTTAATGAACTCAGAGATGATGGAATGGGGCCTCGGAAAGAGTTATTATTCATGGCTAATATTTCCAATTTTATACAACTCGCAAGACCACTTGGAATCTCACCTTCTAACATGTTCCCTGAATGTTTCAATATTTCTAGATTTTTCAAATTTTCAACTTCTATTGGAAGGGAACCTATCAATTGGTTTTCAGACAAATCAATATATAATGATAAGGATGACAGACCAATGAGTTGGGGAGGTATGATGCCACTAAGATTGTTGTTAGAAAAATCAATTCCAGTCAAGCTTTCGCACTCTCCTAGGCTTGAAGGGATGTTGCCCTCAAGCAAATTATCCCTCAAACTTAGTTCGATTAACAATTTCAAATTCCCAATAGAAAGTGGAATATTTCCTGATAATAGGTTTTCATCCAAGTACAATATCCTTAAATTTTGGAGCTTCCCTATTGCAGGAGGAATGGTACCTGATAATTGGTTCTTCCACATGTCCAGTCTTTGTAAGCTGACTAACTTCCCAATCCCAGTTGGGATGCTTCCAAATATTTTATTGTTGTCGATCAACAAAAATTCAAGAGTGGTTGATAAGTTGCCAATGCATTCAGGTAGTAATCCTCCGAAATTGTTGAGATTTATATCCAATACCTCCAAACTTGCATTAGTCAAAGAGCAGAGGAAGTTTAAATCACCGCGCTCCCCACTCCCAAGATTGTTGGATGTAACTACGAATCGATAAAGTCTATGTAGCTTTTCCTTATTAGGCACTTCCCCGGTTAATTTATTGTACTGGGCTTGAAATTCTTCCAACATAGAGGCATTGGATATAGAAGGCGGAATAGCACTACTGATTTGGTTTGATTCAATGCTGAAAATTCGTAGATTTGGGACACTAGTACCGAAGTCCAGGGGAATATCCCCATGAATCTTGTTGTCTCCCATATCAAAAAGTTGGATGGAAGAGATATTGAAGATAGAGGACGGAATAGTACCCGACAACTTATTTACATCCAGTTCCAGCTTCACAATATTCTTCAACCAGCCAAAAGTATCAGGAATACTTCCAGCCAAGCTATTACCAGCAAAAGAAATCATTTTAATGGATGATAAGTTTCCCAAAGAAAAAGGTATACTTCCTGTCAAATTGTTATCGCTCATAAATAGAATTTCAATTTTTAACAAGGAGCCAAATTCTGAAGGAATTTTTCCCACCAACTGGTTAAGGGATAGTCTGATGTCAATAAGGCTTGAGCAACCGGATATGTTGGTAGGAATTTCCCCTCCAATTGAGTTGTTGTTAAGAGCGAGCACTTCCAATCTTCGCAAACGATCAATTTCTGAAGGAATTCCATGGCTGAAGCAATTGTTTTCAAGATGAAGTTCCTTTAAAAAGCTCAAATTTCCTATTGTGAGTTCCATTTTTATTGGCGTGTGTCCGTGACAAAACAAGTTCAATTGAGTTGTAATTTATCATGAAGATCTTTGTGCAATTGGACTGGTTTTTGGCTGCTGTGCATCAGACATGCGTTCGTGGTGCGTTCGTTGCAGTGTTCGAACGAGTGGCGTTGGTGCTGCGTTCGTATTTGGGTTCGATCGTGTGGCGTTAGTGGCTCGTTCTTTATTGGGTTCGAACGGGAATTCCAGAGAGCAAATGTTCGAGTCTCGTTCTTGTTGGGTTCGAACGAGATCATTCCAGAGAGCTCACGTTCGTTGTGCGTTCGATTGACGTTCGAACGAGTCTTCACAGTAAGGGCGCGTTCGTGTAGCGTTCTAGTAAGCGATGGTCAAGACCTATGGTGGCAACTCCACCGACTCAAGTACCTCTATACTGCAAGAACTCAAGGCAATTCCTCAAGCCCGCGACCCACGGTTTTCTTCAGAACCTCTGAAGTCTCTGAGTAGATTGTATCACCTCTGAACGCCGGAACTCCGACTACCAAAACTCCTCCTATAGAACTCTAAAGGATTAGGGATTTTGGTTATGTTGTGTTGAAGGTTTATCAAAGATGGAATCACACCATTAATGAAGAAGACAAGAAGATGAAGAAGTCTTCAATGGTGGATTCAAATAGAGTTGAAAGCTTTGAGAGATTTGGCTCAAGAGAAATATACTTCAACTCATGAGAATGGCGGCTAAGGGTTATATTTATAGGTAGGGTGAAAACCTAGGGTTTTGCAGGCCAAAAACGCGTTCAGATCGCAGTCGCGTTCGAACGCTTACTAGAACGCTACACGAACGCGCCCTTACTGTGAAGACTCGTTCGAACATCAATCGAACGCACAACGAACGTGAGCTCTCTGGAATGATCTCGTTCGAACCCAACAAGAACGAGACTCGAACATTTGCTCTCTGGAATTCCCGTTCGAACCCAATAAAGAACGAGCCACTAACGCCACACGATCGAACCCAAATACGAACGCAGCACCAACGCCACTCGTTCGAACACTGCAACGAACGCACCACGAACGCATGTCTGATGCACAGCAGCCAAAAACCAGTCCAATTGCACAAAGATCTTCATGATAAATTACAACTCAATTGAACTTGTTTTGTCACGGACACATGCCAATAAAAATGGAACTCACAATCTCCCCCTTTGGCATTCCGTGACAAAACACTACCTAATACAAAGACTACGGTAATAGACCCACAAAGAAAATAGTCAACTGTCAACCATCAAAACAATGACTTATTACAAATGGACTCGATCTAACACCTAACAAAGTAGTCTAGAAAATAATGTCACCGCAGCAACATACCTGCTAATTATTATTATTGTTTTTACATTTGCAGCATATTTTATTTATTGGTTATTGTGGTTGCCTGTTAAATTGCCTGTTGCAATTCCATAGTAGCAGTAACAGGACTTGTCCTGCTTATTGTCTGTAATTCCGCATAGGGTCAGAACTAAGGATAACCCCGAATTTTCACCTATGTAAGGTGATATAGAGCCTGCAAGTTTAAGGGATTGCAAGTCCAAGATTGTGACTCTCTGATGTCTACGACTACATGTAACACCATGCCACTTGCAGAAGTGGATGGATCCATTCCATGAGCCTAAAACACCAAGAGGGTCATCTGTGATCTTGGACTTGAAATCAAGCAAGGCCAATTGATCTGTCTCGTTCCCAATAGCCATAGAAGCCCCTACACCGAGGAACTCAGGGACCGGTAAGCTAAAGCAGATTACAAGAACAGCAATCACACATAAAACTAACCAAGACATTCTTGTGCAAAGGAGCAGGAGTTGAATTCAGCGTTGTGTTTATTTGGTGGATTTGTGAACAAGGATTGCAAACATGGCCGTGTATGCTTTTCTTCTGAGAGCTGAATATTGATGACAAACTCGTGGTAGAGTAGCTTTTTCGAGGAGAGTAAATTATATGTCTAAAAAAACACAGATCTTATAACAAAATCACTAAAAGATAAATATATTTAACTAAAAGATAAATAATTCTATTTATTTTTAATAATTTTGTGTTTATTTTTGTACTAATTTTTCTGAATGTATTATTTTTATTTTGAGTCACCGCTTGCGTCAGTAAGATCATATATTATTTTAAGGGAAATGATATATGTACCAATTTTTATCCCGAAAATTATCCATACTCTCTCACTGTAGCTACAGTGAGCTACAGTAACTCACTGTAGCTACAGTGAGAGAATATGGATAAAATAAGGGATAAAAATTGATACATATATCATTTTCCTTATTTTAAAGTTCATCCATGCCCAATTCGGACCCAATTAGTCAAAAGGTTCTTTATTTATTACAAAAAATGATTATTTTACAATTTAATAGGCTCTAGTACAAAATATATTGGAGTTTGCTCCTATTACATTTGGGCCGTTGGATCAGATTTGGAGAGAAAATAATCTTCTCTCTAGGGACCCATTATTTTACCTCTTTTACTAAAACCTTAAATTTTAGATTTTTAGATATTGATGTATAGATTAAAAAGTGATTAAATAAGGACTAAAATCAATTATAAAGTATTGATATTTTATAATTAAAATATATTTTATGAGAGATTTTAATTCCTATTTAGTCTCCCAACCATTTTCCTTTAGAAGCACAAATTCTATATTTCTTTTATAGAATCAATCTATCAAAAATAACCTCAACTAATTTTACAAATTTATCTATCAAAATGATTTTATTATTTTAAATAAATACTCTTATTGTTAATTAAACAACAAATTTTTTTTTCAAAAAAAAAAATTATTCAAAACTCAATTTGTAAAAACTCTATTAGAAGAATATCTCGAAAAAAATAGCTATACCTATAAAAGCCAGCGACTTACCCTTATCTGTGTTGGGAAACTTCTGAGGGCACGGGGCACAGGTCCCGGGGATTAGTCGAGGTGCGCGTAAGCTGGCCCGGACACCCCGGTTATCCAAAAAAAAAAAAAAAAAAGGACATCCAACTTCCCAAGTTTCATTCAACATTCAGACCCCTTATGTTAAATTCTTTATATTTAAATGGAAATAAGGGCATCACATAGTACAATAATTATAGTGGTATGTGTAGTATATTAATGTCTTTATGTCTATTCAAATAGGTGAAATAATTCCCTGATATAAGTAGTTCGGATTCATTTATATAATGTTGGAAGAATAGTTGTCTGTTCGTTGGGACTAACTATCCATTCCTGTAATCCAATATTTTTAAAAGAAAAAATAAATAAAAGTAATATAACATCAAAAATGATAGGTATACACAAATTAATATTAAAATAACACATAAATATTAAAAAATAAATAAAATTATTTATCATTTAACTAAATTGTATGTATCTTTTAATTTATTTGCGTTGTATTAATTTTTGTATATCTATCATTGTTAACGGAACATTATGTCACCAATGACGGGCCGGGCCCGGATTTGTTAGAAAATACTTTTTTTGATTTTGATAAAAATATTTATTTTTAACTTTTTTTATACTTAAAAATGAAAAAAAAAAATAAGAATTTCAATATTTTTATTATTTGTTGTATCAAAATTTTAAAAAGTTAATTATAAATGTATATATTTAAAATTAAAAATTGATTTATATAATTTAAAAAATTATTTTTTATTAATAAAATTCGGGCCGGGGCTTGGGCATTTTTGCCAAGCCCGACCGGGGCCCTAAAAAAATTTTTTTTGAAATCGTTCTTTTTTCCGCTTAAATTTTCAATTTTGTTCACGTTTCCACTTTTATACATTAAATGTATAATTTGTATATTTTTTTACTTCATCGTGTGAAAAAAAAAAGTGAATAATTTTTAAATTATAGATGGAAAAGAAAATGAATTCAAAATTTTTATTGTAAAATTATAATTTTCGTAATAATTGACACTTACGAGTTCTTACGATATATATTGTTATATATTGTTATAGTATTTTGGCCATTTATCCTTAGCCGGCCTTTTAATTTGATATTGACAGGAATATTTTGGCCATTTATTATTATTATTGTTACAGTATTTTAGCCATTTATTCTTAGCGGCCTTTTATTTTTTTGAAATATGAAAATTAATTCCTACATAAAACATCACATAGATGTAATTACACGGTCATAAAAACTCGAAAATAAATTTAGAATATTCTAAAATTCAAGTTTAGTTAGGATAAACCTAACAAATATAAAACAATAAATGTCTTACCGTAACCAGTAGAAATACATATTTACACCTAAAAACTATTTAAGAATATGAGAAATTACGGGACCAGCCTTAGTGCAAAGTTGATGACTACATATCCCTAATTAGAAGTTAAACAACATAATACACTCATTATACATATAACTTTTACAACAGCACACAATTAATCTAATACAAGAAAATTAATAAATCTATCCGAGAGATATTTTTTCGGGGTACTTAAAAGCTTCTGCCTTCATCACTAAATCTATTCATTTAACTTGCACCAAATCTTATATACGCTTACGAAAAGATAATTATTTTTGTAAAAAAAAAAATAGAAAACATAAACTAACACAAAAATAGACATATACCATTATATTGAGTGGATTTACAAATCGACAGATCTGGATAATAAACACAAGAACAAATGTAGAAAGAAAAGCAAAAAAAAAAAAAACCACAAAGACCAGCATCTACTGGAAACAAAGAGAGAGGGAGGGAGCCGGCCTTTGATATTGACAGGAATGATTTTATTCAAACTTGAAAGCTTATACGTTGCTTCTTATTCGATATAACTACATCTATATATTGTTTCAGTATTTTGGCCATTTATTCTTAGCCGGCCTTTGATATTTAACGGGAATGATTTTATTAAACTTCGAAAACTTCTATGTTTCTTCTTATTTGATATATATATATATATATATATATATATATATATAAATTTCAACATTTGGCCATTTACTCTTAGCCGGCCTTTATATGTATTGACAGGAATGGATTTTATTCAAACTTGAAAACTTTCTATCTTTCTTATTCCATATATTTTTCGGTTGATGTGAGATGATATGATATTTCTTTTTAGATGATATGATATTTTTTTAAAAATCGTTGGAAATCGCATCGTTAAATCATACGAATGTCAAATCTTAAATTCTACACCATCAAACCACGTATCTTGAAAACTAGATGATATGACATGTTTACACAAACTACACTAACACCCTCGTTAACTCAAGTGCTTCAAACAAACTTAAATACAAACTTCCAAAATTTTTATTTGAAACGGAATCAATAAATGTAACTGAAATCCACATGCAGGAGTTCACATAATTTGGTGAAAATACTCTTCTCACGCGATCATCTTCATCATCTAATATCAAGCTTGATGAAGCATTTAACTTTTTTGTCCTGTCTTTAATTCAACTATCAAAACATAATGACAGAAATTAATTTAAAAAATAAAAAACATAGGAATGAACTTTTTTTCTCCTTCTAAAATGATGCAATGTGAATTTGCTTTGGGACTCTGTACCATCTAAATATCTAATTAACTCTATTACTGTTGAACATATTGAATACTTAAAAAAAAAAAAATTGCTTTTGGAAAGATTTTATAAAGAGAGTGGCAGACGTGTGGGGACTTAAAAAAAAAGAAAAAAAACTTCTCTCTCTCTTCTATTTCTTTTCTTCTTCTTTCTTCTCTCACTGCCAATTCTTCAAATCGTCGCCACCGCTTCACCGCCGGCCATCAGCCGCCACGCGCCGGACCGCCTGAAAGCTGCCGCCGTACGCTTTCCAGATCCGCCGAGATCGAGCCGAGAGGACGTCGGACGCTCCTTCACGCGCCGTCGGAAGATGACGAGTCGTCGCCTTCGTTTCTGCATTTTCCGGCCACCTCCGGGCACTTCTGACCGCCACCTCCGGCGAGTGAACACTTTTCAGGCCGAGATCTTTCCAACGCCGGTGGTCACGTCCCGATCCGACATCGTTTGGGTTGTTTTCCGTTTTATATCTACCGGTAATTCGGGATTTGTACTGGAACTTGAGATCCGACCGTTGGATCGGCGATCCGATCGCATCAGATTGTTGCTCTCGATTATACGAGCATTTTGGTATATTTTTTTCACCGTTGAAAGTTTCTGGTGGTGGGGCCCGCTTTTTAGTTGTGGGGCCCGATCTTCGTTGTGGGGCCCACTTTCCTCGTTAAGCGTATCAGCAAGTTCCGAAGCCGTCGCTGTGATCCTTGAGAGGTTCACTGACCATTGGATCTTTCTTTGAGAGATTTGGAGATCATTGGAGCTCGGTATGTAATTATTACCGTTTTGGGGGTGTAAATGATAGAATTGGAAAGTTTTGGATATAATTGTAAATTTGCATAATTAAGAGGGTAAAACTGTAAAACCTGCTAATTAGGGACTAAATAGTAATATTTAAGAATCTTAGGACTATTTGGGCGTATCGGGAAAGTTTATGGGTAAAATCGTAATTTTGGATATAAATTGAGGGACCTGATCGTAATTTTACATTTTACAGATTTTTAGCGAGGATTAAGGGCTTTTGCATGGATAGAGGTAAGTACACTCTTGTGTGATTCTCTTAACATTTGTTTGATGATTGATGGTTGTTGTGTGAGTTGGTAAATATATATATATAATATATATTGGCATTATCATATATATATATATTGTTATTATATAATTTTCATATTGTGAGATATTATATTGAGATATTGAAAGCATGATAATATGAAATCATGATTGATTGAGATGAGATTTGTGGATTGGATGTGAGACGTGATTGTGTGGATGATGTGTGTTGTTGTGATATGCTGCCGGGTTTTGGTTGTAATAGTGGTCGGATTTGAGATGAGATGAGATGTGATGATACATCAGATGAGATGAGATGATAGAAAACCTTGGGAGTTGTCATTGAGGTACACTCCTACTGGTTTTGATATGGGGGAGTACGGGGGCTTCCTCTGAGTATATTTTACTCACATTTTACGAGTTGATATGGTTGGAAACCTTGGAAGTTGTCATTGAGGACTCTTCCATTGGTTTTGATATGGGGGAGTACGGGGGCTTCCTCATTGAGTATATTTTAGACCTCTGTTATACTAGACCCGGAGTGGCAGCTATGTTTGATGGATGTTTGTATTGTTGAGGGATGATTGTTGTGATGACATTATATGCTATTTTCATATATTGTATTATAATATAAATATATATACATATATATTTATATATGTTCGTTGGAAATTGATTAAGAAATCGGTAACTTGAGAACATAATGATGAATACTAATTTGAGATATAAATTGTATATTCATACAATGAATTGAAATATTGAGTATTATGTGATATTGAGATAAGTTGATGGATGAAATGAGATGAGATGTGTTGTATTGGATGATGTATGAGATTATTGTTATGCTACCGGATTTAGTATGATAATGGTTGGAGATAGATGTGATGAGACATCAGGTGGTTTGAGATATTGATAACCTTGGAAGTAGTGATGAGACACTCTTCCATTGGTGGCGAGTTGGTGGTAACCTTGGGAGTTGTGATGAGATACTCTCCCATTGGTTTTGATAGAGAGGGAAACTTGGGAGTTGTGATGAGGTACTCTCCCATTGGTTTCAATCCATTATTATACGAATCCGGATAGCAAATCTTGATTGATTGAGATGTGCTGTTGTGAGTATGTTTTGTCTGAGTTAGTTGTTATATATATAATTATATATATTTTCATATATATATATTTATATTTATTATATAATCTTATTTTGTTGGTGAGGTCTTGTTGAGAGAATGAGTGCTTACTTGCTGAGCTTTTTAAGCTCATTCCCCTCTTTCCCCAAACATTTCAGGTAGTTCGCAAGAATAGCAGGAGCAGTACCAGATTGGGATCCACGTGCCACAGTTGTATTTTTGGGTTGGTCCAGACATTCGAGTCGTCATTTGCATTTTCTTTGAGTCTTGTGTTGTAAACCATAAAAGTTGTGTATACTTTATGAGTTTGTAATTCGTGATGTATTATTCGTGTGTTTGTATTGGTTGTTTTGGCATATAGAGTGCTCGAGCTGAAGTTGATCGCGGACCTCTTTCTAGGGTTGGGCCCGCCCTAGGGAGGGGGTCGTGACATTTTTGGTATCAGAGCTTAGGGTTTTAGGTTCTGTAGACACGTTGCATTAGATGGGGGTATTAAAAGGGTAGTTTTGTGTCTGTAGAAAAATGTCTGGATGTGGCCGTGGTACTGGTACTCAACGTGGGAGAGGGATTGTTTGACGATACGCGGGAATGACGTGTAATAGTGTAGAGAGACCTCACACTCGGCCGATAGATCTTGAAATTGTTATAACTTATTTGGTGTTCATCCGATTGTTGAGGATAACAAGGAGCTTTACTTATACCATCAGTAGTTTCGACAATTGTCCTTTTCGCTATTTCCGTAGTTGTATCTGACGTGATTTCTACAGTGGTACCTAATGTGAATTTGTTGTCGTAGTTATACAATCGTCGTGAGTGAGTAAGTCGAAGACATTAGAATTTTGGTGTTTGAGAAAGAAGGAATAAGAGTTTATTGACACTTTTGTTTAAGCAAACAAATGCTATAATACCAAGCAGCAACAAAATATAATATTTATGATTTCATTATGGAATATAACAACTTGGTTGTGTTGCTAGGACAGGATCATCTTCGAATTGGTAATCTTCCCATTGGCGTTTCGCACTTAGAGACATTGGAATGAGGCCGTCGATGACTTGGATTTCGAGACTGTCGGGAAACTTGATTTTATTGTAACCTTGGACGATACTTCTAGATGACTCTTCGATAGTAGTGAAGAGTTGCCAAGCTCTATCATTGGTATTGCTTTCTAGGCTTCGACGGACTGAGTCTGCGGAGAGAGCTCTAAGATCACAGGATTGACGAAAGGTAATATCTGCTGGGAAAATATCATCGTATCCGTAGTAAGCTCTAAGCTTTGGTCTAGATGGCCAACTACTGAGTCTCCAATTAGTGAGTTGATGTGATGGTATGATTCTTATAAGATGAATTGGGTGGTAAATAAGTGAATAGTCGTCTGACCATTCTGGAGTAATGGTTTCGATCCAGACAGTAATACTTTTGTGGCGTTGATACCAACGATATAAGATATTACTGACGAAGGGAGGAAGCTCACTTAGGATGGCTTCTGAGATACCAGGATAGTGGGGATGGATTGGACTCGGTCCAAGGATAAATCCATTTAGGAAACCAAGTTCAAACAAGGTGCCGAGACTCCATTGGCAATGATTGAAGAAATCCTGACTGTTGATAAAAACTGTAGAATGGAATCTGTGATATCCGCAGTGAACAATCGCAGAATTATTTTTGTATTGGATTAAACCATCTGTTTTTCCATTCCAAATGGTTCTGAGAATGAAACACCATCTCAAGAAGTTTGTAGGAACTCTTGCCATGATATCCAATGCAATCTCTTTGGGCAGAAGAGCGGATGGAGCTTCATTGAGACAATTGTAGATGTCTCTCCTAAGGTCTCGAACATATTTAGAGTCTATAATTGCACGATCAGCGACTGGCCATTTACAAAGCTTTTGGTATATCACCTTAGCTCTAGCAGATTTTGAACAGGGATTAGGATTGGTAGATGAGGATGCCATGAAAGAAATTTGAGTAATTCCCTAAGAACTTATGCATTTCTTTATAGGGTGATAGCAATAATTTCTTCGTGAAAAGACGTTTTCACAGTGTCCATGCATAATTGGAAGGGATAATAATTGTCGTGATGATTAGATGTAAAGCAGATGTATGAGGGACATGCAAATCCTCTTTTCGGTAGTGGGAATCTTAAGTTGGTGGATTTTGCGTAAACTGCTAAAAGCATTTTACAGTTGTTGTCTGAGCGGGACCCTTAGGTGGAGCCTTAACCTTTGGAGACAAGATAGTTGGTTCGTAAGTTATAGCACATGTTAGAATAATGATAATAATTGGAAGCATTATTCATATGATGGTGAGTGTGGGATGTATAATGATCGTTAGAGTTTGAATTATGTTTCCATTCAGAAATATCTGAATTTTGGTGATAGATACGTTGAATGAAGTTTCTAAGTAACTATGGTTGTACTACTGATTAGTATTCAGAAAAGATTAATGAAGTTACTGATACAATAAGTGAGAAGAATGTGAGTTAATTTTTGAACGTTAGACAGAGAATGTTCGAGGAGATGACATTGGTATGTTTGACTTTCAGATTGTTCTGTAGTGTGAGTATTCTTGTCTATATGAAGGCTTGACCCACACCGTTAGATGGAATTATTATAGCACAAGGCAATTTGACCAATGTGGAGAATTGGTGAGCAGAGATTGTGAGGAATGGGACTACTACTTTCAGACTGAGTTCAGAGGATGTATAACTATTTGGTAATAGAGTTGTAATACCACATACTGAAACGCTTAAGTATGAGATTTTGGGTGAGACATGATAATCCTTATTACATGAAAACTGAGAGTACTAAGATGTATCAAGAGAAGACTTAATGGTGGTTGGGAATGAAGAGAGAGATTTAAGTGTTTATATCTCGGTGTTTAGTTTGTCAGTGGGATAAAAGAGAGCATCAACATCCAGTTGGATTACCCCAGCCTTCACTTAGACCTGAGTGGCCATGGGAAAATATCGTGATGGATTTTGTGGTATGGTTGTCGAAGACGCGGTATGGTTATGATGCAATTTGTGTAGCAGAGAATCGATTGTATAGGTCTGCTCATTTTTTTTTAGCGATTCGAGTGACGTGGGGACCAGATAGACTAGTGATATTTAGTTGTGGAACAGATTGTACGATTACATAGTGTACCCTTATCGATTGTATCGGATAGAGTTCTCGGCTTTACTTCTCATTTTCGGGAGAGTTTCTAGAAGACTATCGGATCAAAGATTTATACGAGCACCTCATTCCACCCTCAAACAGACGGTCAGTCAGAGCGGACTATTCAGATGTTAGAAGATTTGTTCAGGTTGTGTGTTGTGACATAAATGGGAGTTGGGGGTGAACATTTGCATTTGATCGAGTTTGCTTATAAGTATAGCTTTTTGACTAGAATCGACATGACTCCATTTAAGGCTTTGCGAGAGAGGCGATTTAAGACTTTTGTTGGTTGGAGCGAAGTTGGAGATGGACAGATTCTTGGCTTAAACTAGGTAGATATGACATTTGATAGGATCAGGTTGATCCGAGCGAGACTGTTGGTTGAGTAGAATCAATAGGAAAGTTTTGTGGAACAATCATCACATTCAGGATGCGACTTGGGAAGTGGAACATGATTTGAAGGAGAAATATCCAGAACCATTTAAAGATTGAGAAATTTCGGGGACGAAATTTTTGTAAGGTGGGTAGATTGTAATACTTTAAAAAAAAAAATGAAATGATTAATTAGTAGTGGGGCATTAGTCAAAAAAAAAAAAAATTTGCTTTTGGAAAGATTTTATAAAGAGAGTGGCAGACGTGTGGGACTTAAAAAAAAAAAAAAAAAACTTCTCTCTCTCTTCTATTCTCTTTCTCCTCTTCTTTCTTCTCTCACTGCCAATTCTTCAAATCATCGCCACCGCTTCACCGCCGGCCATCAGCCGCCACGCGCCGGACCGCCTGAAAGCTGCCGCCGTACGCTTTCCAGAGCCGTCGAGATCGAGCCGAGAGGACGTCGGACGCTCCTTCACGCGCCGTCGGAAGATGACGAGTCGTCCCTTCGTTTCTGTTCTGCATTTTCCGGCCACCTCCGGGCACTTCTGACCGCCACCTCCGGCGAGTGAACACTTTTCAGGCCGAGATCTTTCCAACGCCGGTGGTCACGTCCCGATCCGACATCGTTTGGGTTGTTTTCCGTTTTATATCTACCGGTAATTCGGGATTTGTACTGGAACTTGAGATCCGACCGTTGGATCGGCGATCCGATCGCATCAGATTGTTGCTCTCGATTATACGAGCATTTTGGTATTTTTTTCACCGTTGAAAGTTTCTGGTGGTGGGGCCCGCTTTTTAGTTGTGGGGCCCGATCTTCGTTGTGGGGCCCACTTTCCTCGTTAAGCGTATCAGCAAGTTCCGAAGCCGTCGCTGTGATCCTTGAGAGGTTCACTGACCATTGGATCTTTCTTTGAGAGATTTGGAGATCGTTGGAGCTCGGTATGTAATTATTACCGTTTTGGGGGTGTAAATGATAGAATTGGAAAGTTTTGGATATAATTGTAAATTTGCATAATTAAGAGGGTAAAACTGTAAAACCTGCTAATTAGGGACTAAATAGTAATATTTAAGAATCTTAGGACTATTTGGGCGTATCGGGAAAGTTTATGGGTAAAATCGTAATTTTGGATAAATTGAGGGACCTGATCGTAATTTTACATTTTACAGATTTTTAGCGAGGATTAAGGGCTTTTGCATGGATAGAGGTAAGTACACTCTGTGGTGATTCTCTTAACATTTGTTTGATGATTGATGGTTGTTGTGTGAGTTGGTAAATATATATATAAATATATATTGGCATTATCATATATATATATATATTGTTATATATATATTTTCATATTTGTGAGATATTATATTGAGATATTGAAAGCATGATAATATGAAATCATGATTGATTGAGATGAGATTTGTGGATTGGATGTGAGACGTGATTGTGTGGATGATGTGTGTTGTTGTGATATGCTGCCGGGTTTGGTGTAATAGTGGTCGGATTTGAGATGAGATGAGATGTGATGATACATCAGATGAGATGAGAATCGATAGAAAATTGGGATGATTGTCATTGGAGTTGTCATTGAGGTACACTCCTACTGGTTTTGATATGGGGGAGTACGGGGGCTTCCTCTGAGTATATTTTACTCACATTTTACGAGTTGATATGGTTGGAAACCTTGGAAGTTGTCATTGAGGACTCTTCCATTGGTTTTGATATGGGGAAGTACGGGGGCTTCCTCATTGAGTATATTTTAGACCTCTGTTATACTAGACCCGGAGTGGCAGCTATGTTTGATGATGTTTGTATTGTTGAGGGATGATTGTTGTGATGACATTATATGCTATTTTCATATATTGTATTATAATATAATATATATACATATATATTTATATATGTTCGTTGGAATTGATTAAGAAATCGGTAACTTGAGAACATAATGATGAATACTAATTTGAGATATAAATTGTATATTCATACAATGAATTGAAATATTGAGTATTATGTGATATTGAGATAAGTTGATGGATGAAATGAGATGAGATGTGTTGTATTGGATGATGTATGAGATTATTGTTATGCTACCGGATTTAGTATGATAATGGTTGGAGATAGATGTGATGAGACATCAGGTGGTTTGAGATATTGATAAACCTTGGAAGTAGTGATGAGACACTCTTCCATTGGTGGCGAGTTGGTGGTAACCCTTGGGAGTTGTGATGAGATACTCTCCCATTGGTTTTGATAGAGAGGGAAACCTTGGGAGTTGTGATGAGGTACTCTCCCATTGGTTTCAATCCATTATTATACCGAATCCGGATAGCAAATCTTGATTGATTGAGATGTGCTGTTGTGAGTATGTTTTGTCTGAGTTAGTTGTTATATATATAATTATATATATTTTCATATATATATATTTATATTTATTATATAATCTTATTTTGTTGGTGAGGTCTTGTTGAGAGAATGAGTGCTTACTTGCTGAGCTTTTTAAGCTCATTCCCCTCTTTCCCCAAACATTTCAGGTAGTTCGCAAGAATAGCAGGAGCAGTACCAGATTGGGATCCACGTGCCACAGTTGTATTTTTGGGTTGGTCCAGACATTCGAGTCGTCATTTGCATTTTCTTTGAGTCTTGTGTTGTAAACATAAAAGTTGTGTATACTTTATGAGTTTGTAATTCGTGATGTATTATTCGTGTGTTTGTATTGGTTGTTTTGGCATATAGAGTGCTCGAGCTGAAGTTGATCGCGGACCTCTTTCTAGGTTGGGCCGCCCTAGGGAGGGGGTCGTGACACCATGCATACCAACTAAGTTTGGATACTAGTTGATGTACCGGAAGGCATTGTGCCTATTGGTACTATATAAGTCTTCAACGAAGACGTACATGGAATGCAACATACCAATGTACAAAGCTGGGCTTGTAGCGAAAAGTTATCGTTATCAATATAGTTTCGATTACGATGAAACCTTTTACTCGTTGCCATTTTTAAATCCATTTGGACAATGCTTGCTAATGCTGCACGTTTCTTTTATGAAATATGGCAGCTGAATGCCAAAACCGCTTTCCTTGACGGAAACCTTTTGGAGGATATTTACAACATCCTGACGGTTTTGTCGTACTATAACTAGCAAACAAGGTTTGCAGGTTATACGATCCATGTATGGATTGAAGCAAACATATCTTTCTTGAAATTATCGTTTTGATGTAATCATAATGGTATATGATTTAATTCAAAACGAAAATGATTATTGTGTGTATAAGGAGGTTAGTGGAAGCGCACTGACAATGAATGTCTTGAATAATGATGACATGTCATTTCTTGGAAATGACATTCTCATAATGCAATCGGTGATGAAGCTTGGCTTCCTGAAAATTCTCCGTAGAATTCTTGGGAGAAACAACCATTATTCTAGGAATAAAGATCTACTGGGATATATTTAAAGTTGTTAAAACTCTCCGAGAACTCGTACATTGAAATAAATGTACGCGACCTGGTGTCTCATATGTTTTGAGCATATGGAGTCACAATTGAGCCAATCCAAGTGATAGTCACTGGATTGATGTTAAGAACATCCGTTAGTATCTTAGATGATCTAAGGATGCTGTCTTAAACTATGGAGAAGAAGAACTTGAAGTGACTGGGTTCACTGTTGTAAGTTTCCCAACCGATATAAATGACTATAGTCGTGATAAAGGTACTATAAAGTTTGAATAACGGAACAGTGAGCTGGAAATCTTCCGAGCAAGATACTGTTACCGAATAAACAACAAAAGTGGATTATTGCTGCAGCTGAGGCAGCAATAGAAGCCTTTTGGATCGATAATAATCCTAATTAGATTAGGAATAGTTCTATTAGCAGCTGAGCTAGGCTTCAGCATAGGCTAAAGAATTAATGGTCTCATCAACGATCCAGATAAATACTTCGACTATTCATCTGATTCGTTCGGATCATACATCGTGGCGATGTGATGATCGAATAAATCGCATCAGATAATAATCATGCAAATCCGCAGACGAAAGCCTTTCCTCAGCAGAAATTTGAGCGAACCGTACATAGTTCAGGTGTAGGACACTTGAGTGATTGGCTATAGGCCAAGTGGGAGATTGTTGGACAGTTATGACCCATAGCATCACTATTTGAACAGATCATGGTGTTGTTGTACAAATTAACTATGTGACAAAGCAAATTGCTCTTCTATAATTTCTAATTAGATTACCAAGATGTATAAATGATAGAAGGTCCATATGATTAGTTCCGGATTGATAAGATATGAGACAGTATCAATCTACGAAGGTTTAATCATTAAATATCCCTAGTCGTAGTATTATCGAGATTGGACATCGATAATGCAGAATAGACTAGTATTACACTTGTGTGCGTTGTGGGAGCATAACAGCATAGTTCTCATATATTTGGGTATATGATTCTCATAGTTCTCATCCAGTAACAACACTTGTTTTGGAGAAAAATGAGTTAAGGTAGTATCTGAAGCGATGGCAAAAGGCTCTTAGTGATAGCAGATACCATGCTCGAAGAAGCGAGTATGAGGAAGCCCTCAGTCGAGGGCAGGAAAGCACCGAGAGCCAAATGAGGGATTGGTTTTGGAAGGAGATGAGAAATTCGGAGGATACCATGCGAGGATGTGCTCAGGGTGGCCAAGATATAGAGATAATGTCCCATTTCACCAAGTAGATTTTGGGAGTGGAGTTCCCAAAAAGGTTCATTATGCCAATGATGGACATCTATAAGGGCAACACATACCATAAGTCCCATGTCAAAAGATTTGTCTTGCTAATGGATATCCAAGGCATGGCTGGAGAGGCGGTCTGTAAGATATTCCCACTGACATTGGGGGGATCGGCCAGCTTGTGGTTTAACAATCTAAATCCATGGAGCATTAGCGGTTTTTTATGGCTTACTAACAATCTAAGTCGTTCGTTCAATATTTTAAAGGAGCATATGCACCGAAGATTCTCGGATCACTAAGGATGATGAAGCAGCGTGATGACGAGCCAATAAAGTGCTTCATCGATAGGCACCACTATTAGAATTTGTGCTTGGAAAAATAATCCGAATAATGTATTGTACATTATATTTTATTATTTATTATTAAAATAACTACATTTGCATTTCAACCTTATTAATGGTAATTATTATGTCATAATTCATATTATTGAGATGTATAAATATGTTGAGAATGACATTGACCTTAGAATAGTCATGTAGTAATATAGGGCACTAGGTGTTCCGATATTGGAATGGTATCACTATTCTTAAAGCAAATATTTATAATCATTGGTTTTGGAACACAGTTGAATTCCTATAACCTAGAAGATTAGCTCATGTTGTATATTGAAATTGGAGTTCCAATGGTTTAACCCAATGTACCATGAGTAAGGGAAACTCATATAGACATATGTGTATTCATTGGAGCGAATACTGAATGACTCACAGGTAATTTCTAATAATTGAAAGTACACACCACCATAAATAGGAATCTCATCGAGTCGAATAGCATATGTGATCCATTGGCTATAGGATAACATTGATTTTGTGTATGATCATCTACACTTTGATGTCTTATATGTCAGAGACCTTTCATGATATGACCGCTAGATGTTCATTGGGTGTGAATCGATATACTTGTTAATCAAGTGCATATTATGATAGAATCCGTCAGCCCGTATATGTACCATAAGGGGTTTAGGTATCCATATGAGTAAGTCACAATTCTTAAGACTTTGGCCAAAGCCAATTACCTAGGGTTGATCACATATATCAGAAATGGAATTCTGATTAGTTGTAAAGAATTGTGGACTTGTTGACACTATGAGATGTGCATCTCGGAAACGTGACGGTGTAATATATGTTTCCTAAGCACAACTCGGATACTCTATGATGGAGGGAATGTTAAGAATATGTGATTGTTAAACATATGGATGGAGAATATGGAACAAAACCTGTGGTTGGAAAGGGGAAAGTGCATGAAAGGTAAGAGAGGCAACCTAGGCCTTCATGAAAATCATGAAGGACAAGATTCAGAAGTTGGAAATGAAAACAAGAGAGCATGGATAGACAAGTTCACGTAGAAGGAGAGAAGAAATAACCAGTGGGAGAAGATAGCCGATATAGATGGGGATCGAGAAACTGGGAGAATGAATAATCATAAAGTGAGGTTAGTGGTTAATAATCATAAAGTGAGGTTAGTGGTTGTGGCTAGTGTCGCACCTATAGAGATATTTATGAGGAAGAAGACAATAGGCGAACTCTATAATCATCCAGTAACAACCCTTGTTTTGGGGAAAGCGATTTAGGGCAGTATTTGGAGCGGGAGCGTAGGGCTCCTAGTGATAACAGATACCATGCTTGGAGAAGCGATTATGAGGATGACCTCGGTCGAGGGCAAAAGAGCACCGAGAGTCAAATGCGGGATTGATTTCGGAAGGAGATGAGAAAGTGGGAGGAGACCACGCAAGGAGGTGCTTGGGGTGACCAAGATATGGAGACATCATCCACTTTCATCAAGGAGATGTTGGCAGTGGAGTTCCCAAAGAGGTTCACCATGCCCATGATGGACATCTATAAGGGTATAATAGACCCTAAGTCTCATGTCGAAATATTTGTCTAGCTAATGGAGATCTAATGCATAGTCGGAGAGGCCGTCTAGAGTTGGATCTATCACTCCGCAACTTGGAAAATACAAAGCAAAAGCTAGAAGAAAGTTTCAAAGAGTATGTGGACCATTGGAAAAGCCAGCTTCTGAATATGCAGACATGACCCTCGGAGAAGGACCAAATCAAGATGATTGTCAAATGCATTAAAACTTCCATTTACATCAAGTTAAAGAGGATGAGCTCCATGATTTTAGACATCCGACAGTTAAATGATACTGTTATGGATTTAGAGGAGGAAGAGGCTGCGATCTGAAAGTATTACAGCCAGAATAAGACAACCACTGAAGGGTCTGTAGAACACAGAAATCGGCGACGCTGTTCCAGGCTCGCGGCCCGGTTGGGAGTACGGAGTAGCCCGTGGGGGACTAAACCAAAGAAATAAAATGGAGTCGCCACCCGGTGTGAACCGGAAAAATGATTTAAGGCCGCACTCACCCCTCGCAAGGGAATACCTCAAACCGTTGGGTTCGGAATGGTCCCTTGCTTATGCCATTTGTAATGAACGGATTTGGTGCAATAATTTAACCAAGTCTACGCAACATACATTTGCAAAATAATCTACATCTAAATTCCTATACGACCTATATCTAAGTTTGCATGCTTTAAAAATATGTCGGGAAAGCGGTAAATACAACTCATGAATATTTAAATTAATGCATGCGGAATAATAAATATGTGACCAAAGAATTTGGCCATTCTCAATGTAGGACTTCACATACTTGGTTGGACGTATTCCACTTCAACCGAGCATGCCGTGTCCGGGACAACAAAATAAAATATAACAAAGGGTGCCCTCAGGTCTTACCTTTTAAGCCGCTTTTCGGGAGTGCGTTTCACGGTGCCGGAAGAGTTATCATTATGTTGTTTTCACTAGTCCGCTATTTCTACTGTTTTCACTAGTTCACTGTTCCTGCTATTTTCTCGGGTTCACTGTTTCGTCTGTTTTCACTCGCGGTTTCCGCTCGCTATTTTCACTATTTTCATTGGTTTCCACTCGCTGATTTCTCTTTTTTCACTGCAGTTTTCCGGCTATCTCTGGGCCGTTTTGGGATGATTTTTGGGGCAGTTTTCTGTGTCAATTTTGACTGTTTTGGTCACTGGTTTTGTTCACTGTTTTGATGGCAATTTCGATGGCAGTTTGTGCGTGTGAGTTTGGGCTGACTTCAGGCAGTGTTTTAGGCGTGTGAGAGGGCAGGTTCAAGGCAGTTTAATGCGTGAGTTTTACATGTGCATGGGCTGCATGCAAGGACAGTTTTTTGTGCCTGTGAGAGGGCAGTTTCATGGGCTGTTTGCGTGGAAGTAGGGTGTAGTTTGAGGGCGTGTGGGGATGTTTGAAGTGTGTTGAACGTGAAGGTTATGGATGTGAGCTGCGCATGTTCCAGTGAGAGAGAAGGGCAGGTTCGCTGGCTGTTTTGTTGCTCAGATTTCGGTCAGGGGTGAGGCAATGCTGCTAGGGGCGTGAGGGCTGCTTATGTGTGCATGAATATGGCTTACGTGTTGAGGGATCTTGGTGCATGAATTGGTGAGCAAAGTGAAGGTGCTAGGCAGTGAACGTGAGGGGCTGTGGGGCTACCGAATGAGAGAAGGTTATCTTATGGTTTTTAGGGTTATTGCCGTGAATGATCTTTTGTTGAAGGGGCTGTGTGCTTTGAGTGGTTGTGAGAGAGAGAGCAGTGAATGCGTGAGGGGGACGAGAGAGAAGGATTAGGTTGTTTTACGTGTGCATGGTTTGGCTAGAGAGATTAGGGTTTAGAGAGTGAGTGAAGTAATATGGGTTGCTTTATTTGTTTGGGCGTGAGCTGTGAGGGTTCTTTACATGTGCCTCTGCCAAGGGAACAATGGTTTTTTGGTTTTTTCTTCTGTTTGGCCGAGAGCAAGTAAGAGAGAAATAGATGAGGGTTTTCACGTGTGCCTCTGAGCCAAGGGAACAAGGGGGTTATTTTTTTCTTTTTATAATGGTTGAGAGTTGAGGTGGAGAGTGTTTATTAATGGTTTGTTATTTGGTGAGAGGTGGGCCGGATAATTTATTAGGGGGGCAAGTGGTTAGAGACTTTAGGGTTTGGTTTTTTGAAAAGGGAGGCTATATTTAATGCTTGAGGGTTTTGCTTTTGTGATGTGTTTATTTGTTTGTTGAATTTTTGTTGAATTACTTGTGTGTTCACGTGGAGGGCTTTGTGGCATAGTTTGTTTTGTTTGATATTTGTGATTTGTTTATTTATTGAATTTGATTTGTGTTTGTTGGTGGGTTACGTGGGGTGGCTAGGTTTATTTAATGGATTTGTTTGCTTGTGATTTGTCTTTATTTGTTTGTTTGTATCTTATTTATTTCTTTGTTGAATTTGTTTGTGTGGGTTATTTAATTGATTTGTTTTGTTAAATTTTTGTAGTGACGTGAGGCATGTGGTAGGGTTATTCAATTAATTTGTTGTGAGTGGTGCGTGCATGGGAGATGGAGTCTAGGTTTAAGGCTTGGGTCGGGGATAAATTTTGAAACAAAGGTCCAACGAGCAAACCCGAGGTTAAACAAGCGAATCAAACCCAACAAAGTGTCAATTCTTGACTCTTCCCTTCCGACGTCTGTTTCCCGCGACTTCCGTGACATAAAAGGCAGTGCCTCTACACGAGGCTCATCATCGGGACTTACATGCGAAAATGCAGTGCCTACAGGGCCCTTTGGAATGAAGGCTGATACCACTAAGATTGTTGCTACTGGAGTAGAAGATTTTCAAACCTTGGCAGACCTTATTTAAATATGTTTGAAAATTTGCAGAAGTATGGACTATTGAAACCCTAGAATCGAAACCATCATCAAATCTCATACCGCACTACATCGACCTAAACTGTTACTGCCACTTCCACCGGCAACACAATAATGACACCAAAAATTACTATCCAATACCACATAGATGATTATAAGACCCCTGACCCTAAAAGAAGCCAAACCAGCACCAACAAAAACCCTATACCTTATCACCATGACCAGTATACATGATGGACTCCGACCTGTCATAAGAATAAGGTCCTACAAGCTTTCGACTAGTAAATTTACGCATGATTGTTGCAACGCATCTTTCCTTTTCTATCATGACTCTTTTAAATGTTCGATGATGAAATAAAGTTATTTTCTAAAAATTAATTGTCTCTTGAAAAGAATTAGTCTGTAGAAAATTTGAAAGATACCATGACTTTGGAATCACTAGCAGAATACTATCCACAAATGCATACTAAAACTTGAACTTAGAGTTACAATGCATGATTAGAATGAGTTTATGCTGACATAACTTGCAGAGATGGTCAAAACACTTGACATTCATTTGACCATATTCCGAGGTTAAGCCTAAAATGACAATAGGTTAAGAAAATGACGCAAACAAACAAAAAAACAAAAAATTTGAAAAGAGAAAAAAATTAGAAGAAGAGGAAAATAATTATTGAATCTTATAAAACCTACTCCGGTGTTTAGAGTGTTTAGTAATCGGGTGTTGGAAAGCTATGACCCATAGCGTCACTATTTGTACAGATCATGGTGTTGTTGTACAAATTAACTATGTGACAAAGGAAATTGCTCTCTTATCATTTGTGATTAGATCACCAAGATGTATAAATGATAGGAGGTCCTTATGATTAGTTCCTAGATTGAGATGATATGAGACAGTATCAATCCACGAAGGTTTAATCATTAAATATCCCTAATCAGAGTATTATCGAGATTAGACATCGATAATGCGTAAAAGACTAGTATTACACTTGTGCGCGTTGTGACGGCATAACGGCATAGTTCTCATATATTTGGGTATAGGATACTCATGCAAGTGTAGTAGGAGGTTGTGTTTTACCGATGGTACAAAAAACAGCTTCGCTCTAGATAGACCCATCGGAATTCCATTGGTAGTATGACTATGTGTCTATGGAAGTCTGAATCAGGGTAGGTGTATTTGGTCTTAACCTGAGACTTGCACCGCTAATACTTGCGACAATCAATATACTTTGGTTTTAGGTTGTCCAGGGCTTTAACAGGTTCTATGTACGCCTCTGCTGGGTATATTGAGAATCGTAGTGTGTTGGGTGTGATGTCGAGATGGAAGTATCACTCCAGTCATATTGGAGATGATGGTCACGTAGGATACAGAACTGGTTCTCTTGTGTACTGCAGTCATCGGGATAAAATGACTAGGTCATGTTTATCCGATTATAGAGACTAGTTACCAAAGATCCGATATGTGCTTCGTACGGGGCAGACACAATTCCAGCCCCAGGCCTAGCACGTGACATCCGATGCTGGATCGAAATACCAATACTACGTATATATGCCTGATATAAATCACATATTCCTGTAAGGATATTTCTGGAGAATTGGGTAGGCATGGCGCTTTTCTAGAAGCCAACCTTGTCTTGTAAATCGGTAAAAAAGTAGTACTAGGTACTTACGTGTTCGGATAGTCCGATGACCGGATTTACTGCCAACATATCTGGGGATCTCATGGGTCGCTTCCCGAAGATTTACCGATGACGTATGACTCGCACTTTATTAATCTGGGATTAATTAGATGAGAGAGAAAATTAATTTGGGATTAATTACGGAGATATTTTATCTGGGATAAAATATTAATTAAAGAGAGAGAACGATTAATTTGGAATTAATCGATAAAAAAATATATTCGATATATTATACGAAATTAGATTTCGACGCGGAATTAAAATTGGATTTTAATTTGGGCGAACGAGTTAATTTAGAATTAATTCGTTAGCGATGTGAATATTAGTTTTGCTAGGCATAATTATTTAATTACGTCGCAACGGAAAATTCGTTAATTTGGAATTAGCGAACCCGAGCCCGATAGTGTTTGCGAGCGCACTCGCATTTTGAATTCAAGTGCGGCCCGCAAGTCACATCAAGCGTCAAATCACATGTCACTTTGAGTGATGTGACAATTTGATTGATTGATTGATGGTAGTTGTTGGCAAAGTTTTAATGCTTTGACTTTTGGAAAGCAAAAATAAGGAAAATGAATTTTGGAAATTCATAAGTGTATTAGATACACTTTTTGCCAACTACCAACACATTCTCTCTTCACTTTCTTCCTCCCTCTCTCACGCCCAAATGGGCTGTTTTTTCTTCTGGTTTTTGGCTCACTGCCGAGAGCAAGGAGAAGCAAACATGATGATTTTGTTGCAAAATCAAGAGTGCTAGCACACAATGGAGTCATCCTAAGGTGATATGGAAACCCACTTGTGAGCAAGGAATCAACACAAAGCTTGGAGCTTGATGGAGATCACCATTGGACCGAAAATGGAGGAGCCAAATTCAGCCACTGTCGTGACCACCTTGGAGGGAGACAGAGGAATTTTGTTCTTCACTGCACCGCCTCAATCGATCGATGTAAGTATTCCACAACTTCCTCGTGTATTCACATCTTGTTTCATCACTTGATAATCGATCATCGGGACCTTAAAGAAACCCAACACCGGGAGTATTGTAAACCTATGAATACTTTGGCATCAAACGATAGCTCAAATATTGAGTATGCAAATAAACTTAGGTTAGTGAAATTGTGAGTAACTAGGGGCTCACATTACAAATGTGCAGCCTTTACATCAAAAGGTAATTTGACGACTTAAAGAAACTAGGGATAAAACCTACATAAGATAAATATTTGAGACATTCAGAAAATCCATGTTGATCATTCACTTGATGTAAGATTACCTTAATCAAAGAGGTGATAAAAATGAACTAAAGTGCTAGTACTAGTTTACACTTAAAGCCAACATAAACCAATTTGGGTTGCATGTAATTCTTTTTAAAAGAATAAAACACACACAGAGAGAAGCATTCGAAAGGTGAAACCTTAGTTGAAATTGAAATTTTAAATTTAGACTATGCCCATACCTTGGAATGAGACAGGCTTTTGAAAAAGGAAAATCTTTGAAAACATGCAAAGTGTCATTGCATGATGAAATGAGTTTGGATAGCAAAATTGATGATTTAGGGGAACTCTGAGGGACGGCATGTACAATAATAAGACAAAATCTGATGAAAGCATTGTGACCTCCTACAAGCCAAAGAATGGGCAATCAGTTAGAGATTATATGCATACATGCATATATAGATATATACATATAACATTTTTTTTGCAGGAAATTTGGACAAAGCATGCCTCTAAGAAACAAAGTAAGAATACTCAGTTGAAGTCGAAAGTTGAAGCCCCGGAGACACGGAGTATCCGACAATCAGAAGAATAAGATATAGGGGCGAGGCCCTCATGAACATAATAACTAGAGGCGAGACCTTCCGAGATGTAATAGCAGGGGGAAACGTCTATCGTGCAATTAAGTTTTGGAATGCCTTTAGATTTAAAAACATTAGGTTTTAGAATGCCTACAATAGAAAAATATTTGGAGTAGAGAGAGATTATGGAATGCTTAGGACAACAAATGAATTTTAGAAATGGTCACTCTGAAAGATGAAACAGATTGATGGGTTTAGAACACCAATAGGTTTGGAACACTAACAGGTTTGGAAAACTAGATGGGTTTAGAACACCAATAGGATTGGAACACTTTCAGAATTAGAATCCCAAAGGAATCAATTTGTCGATAGATTTAGAATATTGAAGGACTTGAAACACCAATAAATTTAGAAAGCAGAATGGATTTAGAACACCACTGGACTTGGAACACTAAACGGATTTGGACCACCAATGGAGTTAGAAAGACTTGGAATGTGAGTTAGAAAGCCAGACAGATTTGGAAATACTGGACAGACATGTAAATCATAGTTGGAAATTTGGAACAATTATCCAATAACTTTGGGAATGAAGTAGAAACCTCAGAATGAGGATGAACGTGAGATAGCTTCGAGAATGAAGTGGAACCTCAAGAATGGGGAGGAATATGAGATGGATTCAGGAATGAAGTGAAACCTCAGGAATGAGGGGAAAATAGGAAAACTTAAGAAATGGAAGTAGAACCTCGAGAATTAGGGCAGACAAACATAAAACTTCGATAATGATGTAAAACCTCAGGAATGAGGATGAACATTAGGTGGCTTTGGGAATAGAGTAAGATTCAAGATTCAAATATAAATTCAAGAATGAAGAGAAACCTCAGGAATAAAGATGGACATTAGATAGCTTCGGGAATGAAGCGAGGCCTCGGGAGTGAGGATAAGCATGAGATAACTCCAAGAATTAGTAGAGCCTCGAGAGTGAGGATAGACATCAGGTACCTCCGGGAATGGGGAAGAGATTCATGATGAACATCCAACAACTTCAGGCTTGGAATAAAACTTCAAGAATGAAGTAAACATCGGACAATGGATAGCTCCAACAATGAGGTAGATGATGTGTCTCATCACTGCCTAAGGTATTGGAAGATTGAGGGTCCGACACCAAAGATCGAGGCATCTCACAATCGATTGGGACATTGAAAGATCGAGGGTTTGACTACTATGACAGTAGAGATCAAAGCATCTCATCACTGATTGGAGTATCGGCGGCCTACGGGTCTATCAACTACTAGAGCTGGGAATGAAGTCTAGCGAGATCGAAGTATCTCAACACCAATCAAAGATCAACGACCTACGGGTCTATCAAGTACTGGAGCTTGGAATGAAGCCCGGTGAGATCAAAGTATCTCAAGACTGATCAAAGTATCGATGACCTGTGGGTCTATCAATTACCTGAGCTAGGAATGATGTTTGGCGAGATCAAAGCATCTCAACACCGATCGAGATATTAGTGGCATGCAGGTCTATCAACTACTGGAGTTGGGAATGAAGCATAGAGGGATCGAAGCATCTCACCACCATATGAGGCATCAAAAGATTCGACGACCTACACATCAATGATCCAATACAATATAACAAGATAATTCTGGCGAGGCCCAACAAACCAGGTAAGTAAAAATACATGCATGTACACAAGCCTACCAAAGTGGAGTTACTGTAGGCATTATATTTTTGCATGACCCGATGATGAGTCTACTGTAGCAACTAAAGTATGAAAGTTAATAAAGGTTGTAAGGTATAATACCAGAGAGAAATCATATATATTCGGACGGATATAAACCCTTCAAGTTCAGCCGTACATAACCATCACCTCTAGCCAGGTACACCTACACATCCTACCAGACATGTGTAGCATTTCTCATTTTGCAGAAGGACTCATTATTTTCCTTGTTAGCCAACTTCCATAAAATCATATCCTTTCCACCTTAAACACTATCAAATTATCTTCCTTTCCATATTAACACCATCCACAACTACCAATTGCCTTATTAATAGTTTCCTCTTTAAAAGAGATTATTTCATTCTTTACTATGAAACCATCATTATAAAAGAAAAGCTGTACACAAACATAAGGGACTTTTTCCGGGGAGAGACTTTTCTTGTCCAAATTTTGAAGCTTTTCACTCATATTCTGGTAAAAATTGAGGAAAACAACAAAAATAATAGCAAACTTACAAACCACCTTGAATCTCTCCAGTAGTCAAAGCTAACAACGAACCAAGAATGTCATACGTGTTCTCGGAGCTGAAATACACCTAAAATAAGACTTGAGGGCCCTCAAATCTTGATTATGCATTTACTGTTTGACACAGTATCTCCGGTCGAACATGTTATATGTCCAACCCAATATACACTAGTCATATATTAACTTTGGCGTATATAAGGCCACATCTAGCAGAATATTTTCCCATGCTATATAGGATGGAATCCCAGACGTAAATTCTATAGCCGAATCCAAATGGATGGTGGTGTAGTCTGTATTTGGGAAACAACTCCATGTATCAAAGAAAGAATATCCATTTTATTTATTTTGGCTTACTTGTCTTTTTATTATTTTCATTGTACTTTATATGACTTCTCCTATTTCTTTTTTGCTTTAATCTTCACTTTATTATGATTATGTGATTCTGGATTACACTACAACTCCGGCCTGACATACATGTTTGAATACATATCCGGCAAGCCATAGCTAATTTCATTATTTTTATATTATCAGTTGTACTGTCTTCTGGACATTACTCAGTGCTCTTATTTTTATGTTTGTGTTTTTGTGTGCTTTTCAATTATTTTGCTTGATATTTGCATTATAAGCCATGATGATACTTATCTTCAAACCTTGATATTATACTGGCCTAAGTAAATGACCATTTCGAACCCAACGGGCAGTGCGACCTTAAATTATTCTCAATGTCTTATACTTGATGTTGACTCGTTAATTCATTGATTAGTCCCTCATGGGCTAATTGTACTCTCTACGAACTACGAACTCAAAATTTCGTGGTCACTGACGTCATAGGCATAGCACGAAATCCTTCTACACTTCTACAGGTTTCCCCTTCACATTGAGGGGGCTAGCAATCACCTAGAGATTGACCATAAAGAAACCCTAAAGTTCTAGTATTTTAAATCCTATAGAGTTCCACATTTCCTGGTGTGAGTCCCATAATTACTCGACATATAAAGGTGTCTTTAGAGCCAAACTACTTAGAAAATGTAAGACCTGAGGATACACTTTTTTAATTTCTTACGTATTTGAGATTCTGTTTTTGACACAGTATCTCTGACCGGACGTACACCACGTCCGAACGAACATGCACACATATCCGGTCGACTATAGATATATCTGGTTGTGCTTACTTCTTTCTATATGGTATTGTATGCTTAGCTATTTTTTATGTTATGCTCGTCACCATTAATTTATGCATGTTTACTTGTTTTATTTTGTTGCCTTAACTAATTAATATGCATGTGTTAATTTTATTGGCCACAATACAGTTGATATGCATGATTAGTTATTACGCTCGATTGCTTTATACATGTTATGTTTACAGTACGATATATGAAATAAGTCTGGCCAGACTTCTCCTATGTCCGGTCAGACATGAATTATATCTGGCAGTATGATCCCCGTGGTATATAGGATGAATACCCAGATGTATATTCCATAGCTGATTTTGAATGGATGATAATATGGTTCGCACTCGGAATACAACTCCATGTCCCACTGAGAGATGGTCATTTCGATATGAATGTATCAAAACTACTTGCTCATTATATGGCCATTTGTATTTGCATATGGATGTTTCTTTGATTTTGAATTACAAACTACGTCCGGTCAGACTTCTAGCAAGTCCGACTAGATATTTTTGTGATATCCGATTGATCACGATCATATCCAGCTAGGACTCTCTGAGGCCATGCCCATCAAAAGCATACCTTATGTTGTGTTAACAATATTTTTATTTATTGCTATAGCCTATTTATCACTCTGGTTATTTTGTTGATATCATTGTAATTTCACTTATTTATTTTAGATTTCGAACGCTTAAACTTCTTTTATTTATTGCATTTTTAATTTAAGACTTGCACAAGTTATATCCATTTAAATTGCTTTTGTGTGTGAAATTGCAATATAAGATGTGTGGATACATCTTTTCAGCATAGATATTATACTGGCAACAATAATGGACATTTTCGAACCCAAACAGGTTTAAGGTCAGACCTTGCGAGGGTGTAGTGCGGCTTTAAATCATTCTCGGTGTTTCATATCGGGTGTCGACTTCCTTATTCTCCGGTTAGTCCCCCGCAGGATATCCATACTCTCTATAGGCTGTGAGCCCAGAACTAGAGATTCTGGGTTTGTATCCCAGTGAAGTTTCCATATGTTGGAGCGAAGCGTGGTTTACAACTATGCCTATGACGTCGGGACCACTATATTGTTGGGCTCTTAGCCTTTAAATAGTACGGATAGTCCCACAAGGGAAATTAATCGGAGGATAATGGGGTCGCCACCTGATAACTGGGAATTATTTAGGGTCGTGTTAGACCCTTCGCAAGGTCCGACCTTAAACTCATTTGGGTTCGAAATGGTCCCTTAATGATGTCAATATAATATTTATACTCAAATGAGGTATCTCACATCTTATAATGGAATAACATGCAAAAACAAATTTGTAGCATATACGACCCAAAGAATCATAATAAAGTAAATAGAGAAAGCAAAACAAATGACCAAGAATAATGAAAGTTATAGCGGAATATTAATTAAGTAGAACGGTGTGTGTCCGGTCGGACATACTACATATGTGGTCGGATATATATATGTTCATAAACAAGAAGTCTAAAACTGAATAATAATGATGATACTAATAGTAAAAAAAACAACTCATAAAAATAATTAACAAGGAAGTATACACATCTTTCTGCCCTGTCATCGAAGAAGCCTGGGCGGACAAAAAATTTTCAAGCAATTAATGGCCAACCGGACATATTGCATGTCTGGCCGATGTATTTAGAAACCACAGAGGCAGATATTGCAGAATCATGCGTAATAATAGCAATTACCAATAATAGCATAATAATAATGAAAAAAAAAAATAGACACAGTAACATAATAAAACAATAATGACAAATTAGCTATAACATGATAATGGCAACTATAATATAATAAAACCATGAAAAAAATAGTAACTCAAAACAATAAACTAACAAATGCAAGTACTACACTATATGAAGCGATAAATATGGCCTGATATATCTAGCAATGGCCGGATATATGTTGGAAAGTGCCATCAGGTCGTACCTTTGTGTACTATCTGGCTCATAAGCATTTCATGAACGTTGGGTTGTTACTGGATTCGTGCCAATAAGGTGGAACTCTAAGGATTAGTAGATGTTTTTGCTCTCGTTCTTTATGGATGCAAGGTTTAATAATTTCAGTACTGGATATGATTTCATAATGATCTGTGAAGGGGGAAGCCCTCATTTTTATAGTGAGAGGCTGGGTCTGGAAATGGGAAGAGGAGATAGAATCTCTACCCTCTCTCACCTCTGTCGTTAGTTACAACTTGATACATATCCGGTCGGATGTATATTTTGAGATATAATTCTGATCAGACACAATCAGTACTTATTATGTCATGATTTCAGAAACTGAAGATCTGCTCACTTAATGACAGTTCAATACATGTTTGGCTGGATATGTATTTTGAATTGAATATCCGGTCGGACATGTATTTTGAATTCATGTCATTCAGGACAATAATTAGATCCGTCATTGCAAAGATAGACAATTAACAAACTTACTGACAGTTGTCTAATATCCGACCTGATTTAGGATTTCAGATATATGTACAGTCAGTTTTTCTAATCTGAGAGAAGGTAGGCCAGACATAGATGATGTCTGGCTGGCTTTTGATTATAATCTCTGAAGTTAATTTCTTTCTTTCCCACATTCATCCTCATAAGATCATGAAATAAATGTAAAGGATTCTACACAATCTCATTTTACTTTTTCTTTAGGAGAAGAATAGACTCACTAAATACCAATCCTGTCACTTTATTATTAATGTAACTCGGAAGACCACGAGTCCAAAGCACATCAGTTAACCGAACTACACTGAAGAGCAAACAATCACCCTTTTAATACATTTAAAAACAGAATAAAAATAAAAACATCAATTAGGTAGTTTAATTTAAGACAATTGGTAAAAATTCTTAAAAATATGTGCTCACATCCTCAATTCTAACAATCCCCCAATTATTATTATTATTATTATTATTTTTAAGATTTTGAACAGAAAATGAACCCCAAATGAATGAGAATTTTTATTAATTTTTCTTAAAAAAAGGAAATTATTAATCATATACTTAATGGTTGATATGGTATCAAAAATATATATCCTGAAATTTTATTCATCCATCGGTCACCCAAGAAATGCAAGGCGTATCCTAAGTGTTGAAAATGTATGAGATGTATATCGAATGTTTGATATACATTTCAGTCATATATCAAATTTGATATAATTTTGATACACTTTGTAATTTGTGAATGGACCGGTGATTAAAATTTCAGAATTTAGGTATTTTGATTTTAAGTACACAACTCATAATTTCCCAAAAAAAAAATAAAAATAAAAAATTGAAAAATAATTAAAAATGAAACAAGTTCATTCACACAAAATATTAACCGAAAAACAGTCATTGAACTACTTGGTTACTTGGAAATTCACT
>SKCR01048375.1:0-82370 GCA_019454045.1 Zanthoxylum bungeanum | reverse complement strand
CACATACGTCACTATGAACGAGGGCTAACAGTTCAGTGGCACGTACACCTTTACCCCTAAAAGGCGTTTTAGGCATCTTGCCTAATAAACAAGATTCACATACATCATATGAATTAAGATCAAATCCCTCCAAGTATCCACTCTTCGAAAGTGTGGATATGCGAGTCTTGTTAATGTGTCCCAGACGACAATGCCATAGATAAGTTTCATCTATTTTACTCAATTTGGGCCTTTTGTTTGTCATGTTATATGTTTGAGATTCATTAATATTCAAAATATAAAGACCATTATTAGCATCAGCAGTACATATCTCAAAATCATCTTTATTAACAAAACACCTAGTGTTGCGGAATACAAAAGTATACCCGCATTGGGTCAAACAAGATACGGAGATAATGTTTCTAGTCAAACTAGATACATAATAACAGTCTGATAATGAAAGTACATGCCTTCGGGGGGCAGTTCCAAAATATAATCCCTACAGCCAAAACAGCGACTCTGGTCCCATTTCCAACTCGTAGGTCAATCTCGCATGAAGCCAGTCTCTTGCTAATCTGCAGATCCAGTACATCAGTACATATATGAGTACCACATCCAGAATCAAAAATCCAATTTTTAAAACTAGAAGTAGACATTTGATTTCAATAGCAAACATACCTAAAGCCGGAGCCTTGCCCGCCTTCACTTTCTTCATGTGCGCCTTGTACTCACGGCAGTCACGCTTCCAGTGACCCCGTTTGCCACACTGCAGGCAGACATCTTGGGATATTTCATTTTCCTTCCCATAAGAGTTTGATGATTTGGCCTTGCCCTTTCTTTTCTTTTCCTTCACACCTCCAGAAGCCTTCGGCCAAGCCTTGGCCTTCTGAGATGTCGAAGTGAAATGCGCATCGCGCTTCTTGCCCTTTAGAAGTTCTGGCTCTGCCTCTTTCAGCATCGCCATCAACTCTCTAAGAGTCTTCTCTTGGTTCATCATATTGTAGTTCATGATGAACCCGCCCCAGCAGTCGAGCAGAGACTGTAAGATCAAATCTATGGAAGTCTCAGCCTCGAAGGTTATGCCCAGATGACCTAGCTGTTTGATGTCAGCAATCATCTGTGACACATAGTGCTCGATAGATGTACCCTTTGACATACGAGAGCGAAAGAGCTTCTTCTGCAATTCATACTTCTGAGATCTAAGGTTAGATCTATGAAGTACCTTCAATTTCAACATCATGTTTTAAGGATCCAATCCCTTATTTTGACGACGAAATTGAGGGGTCATTGCGGCAAGCATGACGGACTGAGTAGTTGAGTTGTCATCATTGTGATTCTTCCAAAGCTCATGATCATCAACCCCTCATGTCCAGGCTCAGGCCCGAGAGGTCTATCTATGACATAGACCAACTTCTCGGCTCCCAGGACAATCTTGAGATTCATCTCCCAGTCTGGAATTGGCACCGTTAAAGATATTATCGCCAATGACGATGTCTCTAACGCTAATCTTTCCAGTCATCTTGATTGCAATAGTCTAACTATTCAATCAATGATATCGGGTACAATCAAATGTAATGATTGATATAGTCCAACTATATAATCAACTACAAATGAAGTTATGATACAGTCCAACTGTTCAAAGAAAATAATAAAATATTAGTCCAACTAATATAAATATATAACAACAAAAAATAAAGCGCACATTTAGCAAGTATTAAACGAAATTGCAAATTTAATACTAGCCTCCCACTATTTTTCGGCGAGCCTCTAACCCTCTGTTGAGTACTCGGGAAACCCAGTTTCCTAGTGGGTTAGGATCCCGTTAAATAACACACAACCTTGACTTTGGCCAACAAGCTGTATGAAACTTAACTAGGTAGATCTCTAAGATCAATTGGATCAAATCCAATTCCTAGATCCGGTAGGTGGACTTCCAAGTCCAAGATATATATCCAATATATATTTCCTAACATTTTCCTCTGAATCAACTAAGCCTTGGCTTTGGCTCAACAAGCTTAATGATTCCAGTTAAGCGTGACCCATTGACAGTGGGAAAGCTTCGTAATCCACGTTGATGAACAGGAAGTGACCCTGACTTTGGCCAACAAGTCACAACTACCCAAGACATGCGCTATATAACAAAGCCTTCATGGTTCAAACACATCCGCGATGGAAAATGATCTTGACTTTGGCCAATAAATCAAAGCCAATCTTGGATCTTGAGAAAGAACCACTCAATGGAAGGAAAAATGCTTAATGTTAAAGTGGGGGTTTTTTTTTGCGTAAATTGGCATCCAATTTATTATCTTTGATTAGGTCTCATCATACACCCTTAAGCATGCATTCTAAAAGCTTAATAAGGCGCGAATAAATTAATAATGATATGCAGATGGATATATAACAAACTTTATTCCTAGAACAAATCTCTCAATTTCCTCTCTCCCGCTAGCACTATTCAAACTTCTACCCAATTACATAATACATTAAAGAAACCTCAATTACATTGAGGGGAATTGGTGAAAAGAGAAATAAAAAGAGTAAAGAGATAATAGGCTGGACATGCAGGTCCAATTTAATCAATTCCGAATTTATTACAATAATTTCCAAAATTGCCCACACCCTTCTAATATCCATCCGATATACATTATTCATACAAATACATCCAAGTATTCACACAAAGCATGTTATTCAATCAATCTAATCTAATTAATTAATCTTTGAATTAATGACCATCCAATGTTCAAACAACGATTTGATTTGCGCGAGTCCAACTCGTTTAAGAATAAATACTCAAAGTACGTATTCTTGAATTATATCGAACTACAATTTTAAATCCAATTTAATTTGTATCCAATACTAATTCGTATTTAATTCCAAATTAAATAATTACACTTATTTTAGTGCCTTTTAGACTTAGATTCTAAATCTAATCTAAATAGGTCTCAAAGGCCAAATTAGTATCCAATACTATTTTAATTAAAGTCCAATGGACTTTCAATTAATTCTTAAGGCATGGGCTTTGGCCAATATGGATCCAATCCAAGATGTCAAGGCCCAATAAGGAATCACCATTTTGCCAAAAATCAATTTAGGCCCATTAGGCCCAATTAAACTATTAAATGCCCAAAAGTTATATTTGGACTTTATGGAAATGATTTTAGGCCTGATTTGGATCCAATCCAATTGTCCAAAACCATGCTTGGCCCAACCAAGCCCATTAAGCCCAAATACAACAAATTAGCCCAATCCAATTTAATGACTAATATTTATTAACATAATATTCCAAATATCATATTAATTTTTATTAAAGTATAATTAACATAATTTATTTATTAATCTAATATTTCCAAAATATTAATTTAATCAAATTAATCATGCTTTAATTATCCAACTCATGTCCAACATAAATTGAAGCAAAATCAATCCATTAAACATGTTATAGCTCACAGCAATGGGTATAAAATAACACTCAATTTGATTTCAATCCAATTAAATCAACATACAAGATTTATATTATGCCATAAACTCATCCAATGGTCTAATTAACAAAAAATCACCATGAGATTACAAGGGCTTATTTTCGGCCATGTGAAGGATTTTAGGGAAAAATAATTCTAATCAATTTTCTCAAATCCTATGATGCACAAATCCAATTCATCATCATCAAAACACAACCAAACAACCAATTTTGAAAAAATCATACTCCAAGCACAAAATCCCCAAATAAAGTATATAAACCCTAAACTCAAATCATGCTTAGATAAGGCTCTTGATACCATTGCTAGTGTCCTAGACATGCCCAAGGACTCTAAGTCATGATATTATGTGTATTGATCAAGTGAGTTTGCAGAAAAAACTTACATTGAACGGATGTGATTCAAAACTTTCTTTGTATGTTGATGAAGCTCCAAACTTTCTTGAATGAATCCAACCCAAGGGTGAGTTTCCCTATCACCTTCACTTGACTCTCTATGTGCTAGCAAGGTTGAAATTTTACAACAAAATCTCTAAGGAAGAATGAGAAGGTCACGGCAAAGGCGAATGAAGAGAGAGAGATGAAGTTTTGATATTTTGTTTTCTAAAAATAATTACCAAAGTTGACTTGCAAAAGTGGTATATGTTTTTTCCAAAACGCTAAACAAAAGGAAAAGTGTGTTGGAGGGAAAAAGGCATTAAATGCTCCCAACCACTTCCACCACTCATGTAGACATTTGATGTAAGTTGGTGGGCCCCACCACTTAAATTCAAAATTCAAGTGTGATTGCTCAACACAGTTCGGGCTCGGGTTCGTTTAATCCGATTAAACGAATTTTCCGTCGTGACGTAATTAAGTCCAATTCAATTAAATAATAATGCCTAGCAAAATTATTACGAAAGTCGCTTGCGAATTAATTCCAAATTAATTTGTTCGCCCGAATTAAAATCCAATTTTAATTCCGCATTGAAATCCGATTTCAATTAATATATCCAATATATTATTTAATCGATTAATTCCAAATTAATCGCTTTCTCTCTTCTATTTGAATTTTATCCCATATAAATTCTTGACGTAATTAATCCCAGATTAATTTTCTCTCTCTCATAATTAATCCTAGATTAATTATGTTCGAGTCAAATGTCATCGGTGAATCTTTGGGAAGCGACACAAGAGATCATTGGATATGTTGGTAGTAAATCTGGTTGTCGGACTATCCGACATGTGTGTACCGCGTACCACGTTCTTATCGATTTACAAGACATGATTGGCTTCTAGCAAAGCACCGTGCCTACCTGATTCTCCAGAAATATTCAACGAAGAATATATAATCTATATCAGGCATAATATACTATGTATTGCGTATTACGATCCAGTATCGAATGTCACATGTTAGGCCTGGGGCTGGAATTGTGTCTGCCATGTACGAAGCATATATCGGATCACTTGCAACTAGTCTCTGTAATAGGATAATCGTGACCTAGTCATATTATCCCGATAGCTGCAGCATATAGGAGTACTAGTTATGTATCCCTGCATGATCATTATCTCCATATGACTGAAGTGATACTTTCATCTTGACATCACACCCAATACACTAAGATTCTCAGTAAACCCAGAAAAGGCGTACACAGAACCTGTTAAAGCTTCGGACGACTAAAACCAAAGCATACTGATTGTCGCAAGTATTAGCGATGCAAGTCTCAGGTTAAGACCACATACACCTTCCCTGATTCAGATTCTCATAGACACATAGTCATACTACCAATGGGATTCCGAGGAGTCTATCCAGAGTGAAGCTGTTCCCGGTACAATGGCTAACAGAACCTCCTATCACACTTGCATAAGTATCATATACTTAAATATATGAGAACTATGTCCTTAAGCTTCCATAACACGCACAAGTGTAATACTAGTCTATTCCGCATTATCAATGTCCAATCTCGATAATACTACGACTAGGGATATTTAATGATTAAATTATTCGTGGATTAATATTGTCTCATATCTTATTAATCTGGAACTAATCATAAGGACTTTTATCATATATATATTCAAGTAATCCAATTACAAAATGATAAAATAGCAATTCCTTTGTCACATAGGTAATTTGTACAAAACCACAATGTCTTTTACAAATAGTGATGATATGGGTCATAATTTTCCAACAATCTCCCACTTGGCTCATAGCCAATCACTCAAGTATCTAACACCTGAACTATGTACATGTCGCTCAAACTTTTGCTGAGAAATAGCTTTCATCAGCGGATCTGCAATGTTGTCATCTGAAGCGATCTTTTCGATCTTCACATCGCCACGATGTATGATCTCACGAATAAGATGGAAATGTTGAAGTACATGCTTGGATTAGTGATGAGACTGTGGTTCCTTAGCCTGCGCTATAGCCCCGTTATTGTCACAATACAAAGGAACGGGCTCAGCTGCTAACGGAACTACTCCTAATCCAATTAGGAATTTATGGATCTAAAATGCTTCTTTTGTTGCCTCAGCCGTAGCGATATATTCCGCTTCTGTTGTTGAATCAGCGACAGTCTCTTGCTTGGAAGATTTCCAGCTCACTGCTCCGTTGTTCAAACAAAATATATACCCAGATTGTGACTTAGAGTCGTCTTTATCGGTTTGGAAACTTGCAACGGTGAACCCAGACACCTTAAGGTCTCCATCTCAATAGACTAAGAAAGCATCCTTAGTTCGTCTAAGATACTTAAGGATGTTCTTAACAGCAATCCAGTGATCATCACCTGGATCGGCCTGATAGTGACTGCACATGCTCAATGCATATGAGACATCATGTCGTGTACATATCATGGCATACATGATCGATCCGAATGCTGAAGCGAACGGGATCCGACTCATGTTATCTCTCTCATCTTGAGTTTTAGGACACATGTCCTTAGATAGAGAGATGCCATGTGACACCGGAAGCAGTCCCCTCTTAGACTGATCCATGTTGAATCTCTTCAACACTTTGTCAATGTACGAGCTCTGAGAGAGTCCAAGTAGCTTTCTGGATCTATCCCGGTAGATCCTTATTCCCAGAATAAAGGTTGCTTCTCCCAGATCTTTCATGGAGAATTTTAATGAAAGCCAAGCTTTCACCGATTGTAGCATGGGAATGTCATTGCCAATAAGCAATACATCATCAACATAAAGGACAATGAATGTCAGTGCACTCCCACTAACCTTCTTATACACACAAGAATCATCTTCATTTTGAATGAAATCATATTCTTTTATGATCTCATCAAAACGTTGGTTCCAAGAATGTGATGCTTGCTTCAATCCATAAATGGATCGATTCAACTTGCAAACCTTGTTTGCATGTTTTGGCATGATAAAACCATCAGGTTGTTGCATATGAACATCCTCCAAAAGGTTTCTGTTAAGGAAAGCAGTTTTGACATCCATCTGCCATATTTCAAAATTGAAATATGCAGCAATAGCAAGAATTATCCGAATGGATTTAATCATGGCAACAAGTGAAAAAGTTTCATCGTAATCGACACCATGTCGTTGATGATACCTTTTTTCTACAAGCCTAGCTTTGTACATTTGTATGTTGCCATCCATGTCCGTCTTCTTCTTGAAGACCTATTTACAACCAATCGACTTAACGCCTTCTGGTGCATCAACCATTGCCCAAACTTGGTTGGTATACATGGAATCCATTTCGGACTTTATGGCCTCTTGCCATAAAGCGGAGTCGATACCTTGTATCTCTTCCTCATACGTAGTCGGCTCATTATACTCAATAAGATTAATATCTACATGAGGTGAGATCAGAAACTCATACATCTCAGGTTGTTTCTGACTCTCTCCGACCTACGCGGTTCTTGTGTATTAGAAGATTATGGTACAGTCTCATCCCTGATGAACTGTTGGTGTTCCGAGAGGGGTTCGGTGGCAGGAACAGTATCAATCTGATTTTCATCGAGTTCTACTTTCCTCTAATTTACCACTGCATTTACGAATTCATTTTCTAGGAAAACCGCAGAGAGAGCAACAAATACCTTGTTATCTTGTAGGTTGTAGAAATAATATCATGTGGTTTCCCTATGATAACCTACAAATAGGCATTTATCTGATTTGGGTTCTAGTTTGGTACCATCCAAACATTTAACGTATGCTAAGCATCCCCAAATCTTCAAGAATGAGAAGCCCGGTTTCTTTCCTATCCATATTTCATATGGAGTCTGTCCAAAAGACTTTGACAGAACCTTATTTCCAACAGTCTATCCAATAGGGTAACTTCTCAGCTCCTAGGACTATCCTGAGATTCATTTCCCAATCTGGAAAATTATGTAGTTATAGATATTTTCACCTAGGATTATGTCCTTTGACACTAATCTTTCCAGTTATATTGATTGCTATAGTCCAACTATCCAATCAATGATTTTTGGTACAATCAAATGTAATGATTACTATAGTCCAACTGTATAATCAACTATAAATGATCGTTTACATTCAAATGTAATGATTACTATAGTCCAACTAGATAACCAACTACAAATGAAGTAATGTGTTGTACAGTCTAATTGTTCAACGAAATTAATATTAAATATTAGTCCAACAAATATATTTATAACAACGATAAATAAATAAAAGAGCGCGTATTGGCAAGTATTTAAACGAAATTGCATATTTAATACTTGCCTCTCACTATTTTTCGGCGAGCCTCTAACCCTCTGTGGAATACTCGGGAAACCTAGTTTCCTAGTGGGCTAGGATCCCGTTAAATAACACACAACCTTGACTTTGGCCAACAAATTGTATGAAATTTAACTAGGTAGATCTCTAATATCAATTGGATCCCATCCAATTCCTAGATCCAGTAGGTGGACATCCAAGTTCGAAACACATATCCAATATATGTAAATATATCTAATATATTTCCTAACCTGTTTCCTCTGAATCAACTAAGCCTTGGCTTTGGCTCAACAAACTTAATGATTCCAGTTAAGTGTGACCCATTAACAGTGGGAAAGCTTCGTAATCGAAGTCGATGAACAAGAAGTGACCTTGACTTTGGCCAACAAATCACAACAGCCCAAGACATACGATATGGAACAAAGCTTACGCGGTTCAAAGACATCTGCGATGGACAAAGGTCTTGACTTTGGCCAACAAACCAATGCCAATCTTTGATATTGAGAGAGAACCACTCAATGGAAGGAAAAACGCTTAATATTGAATGAGGGTTTTTCGCGTAAATTGGCAACCAATTTATTATCTTTGATTAGGTCTCATCATACACCCTTAAGCATGCATTCTAAAAGCATAATCAGGCGCGAAATAAAATTAATAATGATATGCGGATGGATATATAACAAATTTGTTCCTAGAACAAATCTCTCCATTTCCTCTCTCCCGCTAACATTATTCATACTTCTACTCACATACATAATACTTCTAAAGAAACCTCATTTACATTGAGGGGAATTGGTGAGAAGAGAAATACAAAGAGAATAGAGACAATAGGCTGGACACGCAGTCCAATTTAATAAATTCTAAATTTATTACAACAATTTTCAAAATTGCCCTCACCCTTCTAATATCCATCGGATATACATTATTCATACAAATACATCCAAGTATTAACATAAAGCATGTTATTTAATCAATCTAATCCAATTAATTAATCTTTGAATTAATGGCCATCCAATGTTCAAACAACGATTTGATTTGCGCGAGTCCAACTCGTTTAAGAATAAATACTCAAAGTACGTATTCTTGAATTATATCGAACTACAATTTTAAATCCGATTTAAATTGTATCCAATACTAATTCATATTTAATTCCAAATTAAATAATTACACTTTTAATAGTTTCTTTTAGACTTAGATTCCAAATCCAATCTTCATGGGTCTCAAAGGCCCAATTAGTATCCAATACTATTTAATTAAAGTCCAATGGGCTTTTAATTAATTCTTTAGGCATGGGCTTTGGCCATTATGGATCAAACCCAGATGCCAAGGCCCAATTAGGAATCACCATATGCCAAAATCAATTTAGGCCCATTAGGCCCAATTAAATTATTTAAAGGCCCAATTGTCATATTTGGACTTTATGGAAATGGTTTTAGGCCCAATTGGATCCAACCCAATTGTCATAAACCAAACTTGGCCCAACCAAGCCCATTAAGCCCAATTACAACAATTAAATTAATACATTATTCCAAATTACATACTAATCCAAATCAAGTGTAATTACCATAATTAATTAATTAACCTAATGTTTCCAAAACATCAATTTAATCCAATTAATCATGCCCTTTAATTCCAATTCATGTCCAACACAAATTGAAGCAAAACAATTCATTATAAAATGCTTATAGCTCACGGTTTTGACAAGAAATTATCATACAATTTGATTTCAATCCAATTAAATCAACATCTAAAATACATTTCATGCCAACAACACATCCAATTGTCTAATTTTCAAAAAATCACCATGAGCATCCTATGGTATATTTTCGGCCAAGGTGGGAAATTATGGATTTTTGATCTAATCAATTTTTCTCAATTCCTAAGATGTACAAATCTAATTCAACATCATCCAAACTCAACCAAACAATCAATTTAGGAAAATCAAGCTCCAAACACAAAAATCTCAAATTAAAGTATATAAACCCTAGAATTCAAATCAAACTTAGGATGGCTCTTATACCATTGTAAGTGTTCCTAGAACATGCCAATGATCTCTAAGAGTGATTTGTGTGTGAATAAATCAAAAATAAGTTGCGGAAGACTTACATTGATCGGATGAGTTTCAAGACTTTTGTATGTTTGTTGGAAGTTTCAAGCCTTCTTTGAGTGATTCCAACCCAAGGGTGAGTTTTCCTATCACATTCTTTGACTCCTTAATGTGCTAGCAAGTAGAAATTTTGCAACAAAATTCCTTGGGAAGAGAGAGGGGCTCACGACATTTTGGGTTTTGGAGGAGAGAATGAATAGTTCCTTTTAATTTCCAAAACTTGTAAAGTGTGTTGTCTTCCAAAAGTTGTGTTGGGTAATTAAAGTCTAACCATTAATATTTCGAACTACTTCCATCACCTTGTGACATATGATGTAAGTTGTGGGTCCCACCCAATTTGAATTCAAAATTCAAGTTGGTTCACACAACACACTTTGTGCCCGGTTTCGTTTAATCTGATTAAAAAAAATTTCCGTCACGACGTAATTAAATCTAATTTAATTAAATAATAATGCCTTGCAAAATTATTACAAAAGTCTCTTGCGAATTAATTCTAAATTAATTCGTTCGCTAGAATTAAAATCCAATTTAATTCCGCATTGAAATCCAATTTCAATTAATATATCTAATATATTATTTTAGCCCAATTAATTAAATAGTAAAATCTAATTTCACTATTAAATTCATTTTGCCGATTAATTCCAAACTAATCGCGATCTCTCCTCTCGACGAATTTAATCACAGATAAATTCTCGAGGCAATTAATCCCAGATTAATTTTCTCTCTGTGAATTAATCCCAGATTAATTCTTACCGTAATTAATTCCAAATTAATTTTCTCTCTCATAATTAATCCTAGATTAATTTTGTTCGAGTCAATTATCATCGGTGAATCTTTGGGAAGCGACCCAAGAGATTCCTGGATATGTTGGCAGTAAATACGGTCATCGAACTATCCGAACACGTGCGTACCTGGTACCACATTCTTACTGATTTACAAGACATGGTTGGATTCTAGCAAAGCACCGTGCCTACCCAATTCTCCAGAAAAATTCTTTAAAGGAATATATAATCTTTATCGGGAGTAGTATACTATGTATTGCGTATTACGATCCAGTATCAGATGTCACATGCTAGGCTTGGGGATGGAATTGTGTCTGCCCCGTACGAAGCATATATCGGATCACTAGCAACTACTATCTTTAATCGGATAATCATGACCTTGTCATATTATCCCGATAGCTGCAGCACTTAAGAGTACCAGTTCTGTATCCTTGTATGATCATCATCTCCATATGACTAAAGTGATACTTCTATCTTGACATCACACCCAATACACTATGATTCTCAATAAACCTAGAAGACGCGTACACAGAACCTGTTAAAGCCCCGGGCGACCAAAACAAAGTATACTGATTGTCGCAAGTATTAGTGATGCAAGTCTCAGGTTAAGACTAAATATACCTACCTTGATTCGGATTCCCATAGACATATAGTCATACTACCAATGGGATTCTGATGGGTCTATCCAAAGCGAAGCTGTTTCCGTACCATCGGTAAACAGAACCTCATATTGCACTTGCATGGGTATCCAATACCCAAATATATGAGAACTATGCCATTACGCTTCCATAACGCGCACAAGTACAATACTAGCCTATTCTGAATTATCGATGTCCAGTCTCGATAATACTACGACTAGGGATATTTAATGATTAAACCTTTCGTGGATTAATACTGTCTCATATCTTATTAATCTGGTACTAATCATATGGACTTTTATCATTTATATATCCAAGTAATCCAATTACAAATGATAAAAGATCAATTTCATTTGTCACATAGTTAATTTTGTACAATAACACCATGCCCTTTACAAAATAGTGATGTTATGGGTCATAATTGTCCAACAGATTTGTTCATCAAGAAACTTGTTTGGTGGAGGTAGAAGAAGATCAAAGTGCTTGGTGGATTTGGGGATTGGATGCAAATCTTCACAAATTGGCAAGGATTAAAAGCAATTGTAGGTAAATTTATTTTATAAATTTATTGATTGGGTTGTTGTTGTTGGAAAAATTTATTATGGAATTGTTGGATAATTGTAAGCATGTATGTGAGGAATTTTTAAGCATTAAAGTGTATAGAAAATTAATGTATGGTTGATATATTGAGTTTTGATGCTTGGATTAATTTATTAAGTGTTGATAAATTTATTAAAGTGTGTAGAATTTTTATTTAAGCTTATGGAAATTATATTGATGCATGAAAAATTAATATATGATGATATATATTTTTTAGTGCATTGGAATAATTTTAAGTTTATGGAAATAAATATTTTAACACACTTATTAGGGTATTGCCGAAATAAAAAAAATTGCTCGGGATTTGGGTTCTAGTTTGGTATCATCCAAACGTTTAACGTATGCTAAGCATCCCCAAATCTTCAAGCATGAGAAACACGGTTTCTTTCCTGTCCATATTTCATATGGAGTCTGTCCAACAGACTTTGACGGAACCTTATTTCCAACAGTCTATCCAATAGGGTAACTTCTCAGCTCCTAGGACTATCCTGAGATTCATTTCCCAATCTGGAAAATTGTGTCGTTAAAGATATTTTCACCTAGGATTATGTCATTTGACACTAATCTTTCCAGTTATATTGATTGATATAGTCCAACTATCCAATCAATGATTTTTGGTACAATCAAATGTAATGATTACTATAGTCCAACTGTATAATCAACTATGTAATGTTTCCTAGTGGCTAGGATCCCGTTAAATAACACACAACCTTGACTTTGGCCAACAAATTGTATGAAATTTAACTAGGTAGATCTCTAATATCAATTGGATCCCATCCAATTCCTAGATCCAGTAGGTGGACATCCAAGTCCGAAACACATATCCAATATATGTAAATATATCCAATATATTTCCTAACCTGTTTCCTCTGAATCAACTAAGCCTAGGCTTTGGCTCAACAAACTTAATGATTCCAGTTAAGTGTGACCCATTGACAGTGGGAAAGCTTCGTAATCGAAGTCGATGAACAAGAAGTGACCTTGACTTTGGCCAACAAATCACAACTGCCCAAGACATACGATATGGAACAAAGCTTACGCAGTTCAAACACATCTGCGATGGACAAAGGTCTTGACTTTGGCCAACAAACCAATGCCAATCTTGGATATTGAGAGAGAACCACTCAATGGAAGGAAAAACGCTTAATATTGAATGAGGGTTTTTCGCGTAAATTGGCAACCAATTTATTATCTTTGATTAGGTCTCATCATACACCCTTAAGCATGCATTCTAAAAGCATAATAAGGCGGGAAATAAAATTAATAATGATATACGGATGGATATATAACAAATTTGTTCCTAGAACAAATCTCTCCATTTCCTCTCTCCTGCTAACATTATTCATATTTCTACTCACTTACATAATACTTCTAAAGAAACCTCATTTATATTGAGGGGAATTGGTGAGAAGAGAAATACAAAGAGATTAGAGACAATAGGCTGGACACGCAGGTCCAATTTAATAAATTCTAAATTTATTACGACAATTTCCAAAATTGCCCTCACCCTTCTAATATCCATCTGATATACATTATTCATACAAATACATCCAAGTATTCACACAAAGCATGTTATTTAATCAATCTAATCCAATTAATTAATCTTTGAATTAATGGCCATCCAATGTTCAAACAACGATTTGATTTGCGCGAGTCCAACTCGTTTAAGAATAAATACTCAAAGTACGTATTCTTGAATTATATCGAACTACAATTTTAAATCCGATTTAAATTGTATCCAATACTAATTCATATTTAATTCCAAATTAAATAATTACACTTTTAATAGTGCCTTTTAGACTTGGATTCCAAATCCAATCTTCATGGGTCTCAAAGGCCCAATTAGTATCCAATACTATTTAATTAAAGTCCAATGGGCTTTTAATTAATTCTTTAGGCATGGGCTTTGGCCATTATGGATCAAACCCAGATGCCAAGGCCCATTAGGAATCACCATATGCCAAAATCAATTTAGGCCCATTAGGCCCAATTAAATTATTTAAAGGCCCAATTGTCATATTTGGACTTTATGGAAATGGTTTTAGGCCCAATTAGATCCAACCCAATTGTCCTAAACCAAACTTGGCCCAACCAAGCCCATTAAGCCCAATTACAACAATTAAATTAATACATTATTCCAAATTACATACTAATCCAAATCAAGTGTAATTACCATAATTAATTAATTAACCTAATGTTTCCAAAACATCAATTTAATCCAATTAATCATGCCCTTTAATTCCAATTCATGTCCAACACAAATTGAAGCAAAACAATTCATTATAACATGCTTATAGCTCACGGTTTTGACAAGAAATTATCATACAATTTGATTTCAATCCAATTAAATCAACATCTAAAATACATTTCATGCCAACAACCCATCCAATTGTCTAATTTTCAAAAACTCACCATAAGCATCCTAGGGTATATTTTCGGCCAAGGTGGGAAATTAGGGATTTTTTATCTAATCAATTTTTCTCAATTCCTAAGATGTACAAATCTAATTCAACATCATCCAAACTCAACCAAACAATCAATTTAGGAAAATCAATCTCCAAACACAAAAATCCCAAATTAAAGTATATAAACCCTAGAATTCAAATCAAACTTAGGATGGCTCTGATACCATTGTAAGTGTTCCTAGAACATGCCAATGATCTCTAAAAGTGATTTTTGTGTGAATAAATCAAAAATAAGTTGCGGAAGACTTACATTGATCGGATGAGTTTCAAGACTTTTGTATGTTTGTTGGAAGTTTCAAGCCTTCTTTGAGTGATTCCAACCCAAGGGTGAGTTTTCCTATCACCTTCTTTGACTCCTTAATGTGCTAGCAAGTAGAAATTTTGCAACAAAATTCCATGGGAATAGAGAGGAGCTCACGACATTTTGGGTTTTGGAGGAGAGAATGAATAGTTCCTTTAGTTTCCAAAACATGTAAAGTGTGTTGTCTTCCAAAAGTTGTGTTGAGTAATTAAAGTCTAACCATTAATATTTCGAACTACATCCATCACCTGTTGGACAAAATGACCCTAGCGTCACTATTTTCACAGATCATTGTGTTGCTGTAGTCAAATTAACTATGTAACGAACCGTATTTACTACCAGATTATCCGGGGATCTCATGGGTCGCTTCCCGATAATCCACCGATGACGCACAACTCGCACTCTTGAATAATCTGGGATTATACAGAAGAGAGAGAAAATTAATCTAGGATTAATAACGGAGATGTTTATCCGGGATAAAATGTCGTCTAAAGAGAGAGAACGATTAATTCGGAATTAATCGATGTATTAATATATTCGATATATTAGACGAAATTAGATTTCGACGCGGAATTAAAATCAGATTTTAATTCGGGCAAACGAGTTTATTTAGAATTAATTCGTTAGCGACGTAAATAATAATTTCGCCAGGCGCAATATTTATTTAAATTCGATTGAATTAACGTCGCGACGTAAGCTCGGTATTTCGGAAATATCGAACCCGAATGCGTGAGTGCACGTGGGCCCACTTTCATTTGGAAACGTGTGGGGCCCACATGACACATGTCATTCTAATGCTTTGCATGTAGATTGTGTACATTGCACTCAATGTCATTGCATGGAGTTTGAGTGTTTGACACTCTAAGCCATTGCATGTTTTGTGTCATAATTTTATTATTAATTTAATAAAATTATGGCATAAATATAAATTGATTTTTGGTAAATCATTTTAAAACTTAACACAATTTATCTCTCTCAAATTCTCTCATCTCTCTCACGTCCAAGTGTGGCTATTCTTCACTGGTTTTGAACCAGTTTGGGCGTGAATAAGGGAAGCCAAGAGTGGGTTTTCATGGTGAAAATTCAAGTGCTAGCACACTTTCAAGTCTTGCGAAGGTGGTAGGGAGGTTCGACCATGAGGCGGGACTCATCCGATGGAGTTTGGAGCTTCGTTTTGAGACCCGAACTGCCAAGACAGTGAGCATGGACTGCTGCAGTGGGCTTACAAAGGCAGTGCGTTTTTTGGCATGATTCGTCTTCAAATCGACATAACCGATCAATGTAAGTATTCCGCTATCTTCATTGGTGTATTCACGCATGTTTTCATGTCTTGTTTGATCTTGGGACCTTAGAAAAACTCAACAATGGCATCAGAGCTAATGTTGCAAGCATGAAATTTTAGGGATTTAAATTTGGGTAAATGTGATTTGAGCATGATTTGAATAAATTGTTGTTTGAGAGTATGTTTATAACATGTTTAATTTCATTTTGGTTGGACTAATTTGATGAAAATGATTTGGATTATTTTTCCCCCCAAAATTTGTCCTTGGCCGAATGGTTTGATGATTTTGGGATCTTGGATTTTTTGTTTTTTAATTCATTTGATGAGTTAGAATCGATTAGGTTGATGTTAATTTGAATCGGATTGGATTGATTTCGAATTGGACAAAAACCCCAAATCTTTGAGTTGGCCGAATGTGACTAATGCCCTAATGTCTTGGTAAATTTTGATTTTGATAATTGGATGTATTGGAAATCATTCGGGATATGTATTTAATGTCGAATGCGGATTAATTGGATTGAAACCGAATTGGACATGAAATCACTCCCTTGGCCGAGACCTTTAAGCATGTAGATGGGTTTGATCTTTCAATTTGTGTGTTGGACATATGATAATGAATCAAGCATGATTAATTGGACTAATATGGTGTTTTAGAAATGTTGATTTAGTTGATTGATCATGTAATACACTTTGGTAATTAAATTGGGAAAATTGGATTTTTTGAATTTAATTATTTGGCCTAATTTTGGAAATTGGATTTAAATGTTGTATTTGGGCCTATTGGGCTTGATTTATCAAGTTTGGTTTAGGCCAAATGGATTGGATCCAATTGGGCCCAAAACCTTGACCATAAAGCCCAAATGCGACTTAATGAACCTTTAAAGTTCAATTGGGCCTAATGGGCCAAGATTGATTTATGGGCTTATGGGGTAAATCCCGGATTGGACTTTGGTTATCGGTTTGACCCGAGTTGACCAAAAGCCCACGCCTTAAGAAATCAATCAAAAGCCCATTGGACTTTAATTGAATTGACGTTGGACGTTAATCGGTCTTTGAGACGCGTTACGATTAGATTTGGAATTTAAATCGTAAAAGGTTTATTAAATAAAAGTGTAATATTTAATTTGGAATTGAATAGTGAATTAGTATTAAATACATGTTAAATTAGATTTAATGATGTAGTTTAATTTAATTCATGAATTCGTACTTTAAGTACTTATTCGCAAAAACGAGTTTGACTCGAACAAAATCAAATCGTTGTTTGAACATTGGATGATCACTTAATTATCAGATTAATTAATTTGATTAGATTGATTGATAGCATGCTTATGTGTGTGAATACGTGGTTGTGTTGAATGAATAATGTATATCGGATGGATATTAGACGGGTGGGCAATTTTAGAAATTGTTGTAATAAATTCGATTTATTAAATTGGACCTGCGTGTCCAGCCTTATCACCTCTATTCTCTTTGTATTCTCTTCTCACCTATTCCCCTCTATGTATATGAGGTTTCTTTAGAAGTGTAGTGTAACGGGTAGAAGTAATACTAGTGCTAGCTTGAGTGAGAAAGGGAGAGATTTGATCTAGGATCAATGTGTTAAGTATCCATCCGCATATCATTATTATTTATTTTCATACTCGCTTTATTATGTATTTAGAATGCATGTTTAAGGGTGTATGATGATGAGACCTTAACAAAGATAATTAAATTGGTAGCCAATTTGCACGCGAAAAACCCTCGTTAAATATCAAGCGTTTATTTTCCTTCCATTGAGTGATTCTTACTCAAGATCCGAGATTGGCAGGGGTTGTTGGCCAAAGTCAAGCCCTTGTCCTTCGAAGATGTGTTTTAATCACGAGGCTTTGTTCCATATCGGTGTCGTGTCCAAGTTGTGGTTTGTTGGCCAAAGTCAAGACCACTTCTTGTCCATTGACATTGATTACGAAGCTTCCATGTCAATGGGTCCGCGCTTGACTGGGATCACTAGGTTTGTTGTGCCAAAGCCAAGGCCTAGTTGATTCAGAGGAAAAAGGTTAGGGTATATATTGGATATATAGGCATATATAAGATATATTTTAGGACTTGGATGTCCACCTACTGGATCTAGGAGTTGGATTAGATCCAATTGATCTTAGAGATCTACCTAGTTAATTATCATACAATTTGTTGGCCAAAGTCAAGATTGTGTGATATTTAACGGGATCCTAGCCCACTAGGAACACGGTTTCCCGAGTACTCGACAGAGGGTTAGAGGCTCGACGAAAAATAGTGGGAGGCAAGTATTGAATTTGCAACATTCGTTCGAATACTCGCTAAACACGCTCATTTTATTTTACTCGTCATATTTATCAAAAGTATTAGTTGGACTAATATTTTATGTTGTTTTAAAAATATATATAGTTTGACTATATACAAACTCATTCAATATATAGTTGATTTTATAATTGGATTATAGTAATCAATATATTGAATTAAAATGATAGTTGATTTTATAATTAGATTATAGTAATCAATATTAAAATTATACTTGATTAAATATTGGATTATTGTAATCATTATAATAAATAGTACTTTATTAAATTGATTAAATAGTTGGACTATTAAAATCAAGAAAGAATTGAAAAGTTGGATATTTAAAATATAATCTGGGATTAAATATTTTAAATGATTTAATTTTCAAATTGGGAATGAATAATAGGTTACTTTATTTGATAAAATAACTCATTATACCTTAAGCCAATAATTAAGCAAATAGTAGAGCATAAAGTCTTTGGAAGATTTATGTGATGATGACTTTAGTGCTTAATTAATATACTTACAATAAATCTATCTTTAGATTTAAAAGTATTAAAATTGCAATTAATAATTCTTGGAGAATTAATTGACCATTCTAGTGGAGAAAAGTCAAAGTTTGCAATTGGGCATGTAGCACAAGGTGCACATCGTTTCGATATTCCAAAACCCAAGGCTTGGCCAAAGGTTTGTGAAATATTGAAAAGGTAATTGACATATCCCAAAGTGACTACCATTTGGATATGGAAGACACGAAGGAATTAAAGATAGGGAGAGGCTCTAACTTTAAAAATATTTGTCAAAGTTATGTTTACTACTAGTATTAAAATTGGATTTTAAATACTTAGTGTGGTACATAATACATATATGTATTGACGTTCAGAATCCGCTGTGGGTTGGATACTGGCTTCAAGCCGAGATTTCTCTGCGAATTGGAAACGGGACGAAAGTCGTTGTTTCGACCGTAGATACCTAAGTTTAGGAACTACCTTTGGGTATGTACTTAAATTAGGAAATGTTATAATGTAACTAGTTTGACTAGAGACATTATCTCTATATCAGTGTTTAATTCCGATGCGGATAAAACCTTTATATTCTAGAACACTAAAGTGTTTCATTATATAAAGATGATACTGAGATAAATACATTAGATGTAAATAACATAATTTATATTTTGAATATAAATAAAATCTCAAACATATAAATGACAAATAAATAGCTCAAATTGATTTGATCAATAGAGACTTATTTGTGGCATTGTTGTCTAGGACACAATTAAACAAGACTCGTATATCCACACTTTTGAAGAGTGGTATACTAGGACTGATTTGACTATTCAAATAAGGTCTACGAATCTAGTTTATTAGGTAAAATACCTAAAATACTATTTACTTGGTAATAGTAAAAGGGCCACCGATCTGTTAGCCCTATTCATGGTGAAGTAAGTGGGCCCATATCTAGCTAGGCTAGATGTGAACATGAATATTTCGTGACCTTAACGGATGTGGCATCACGTTATGGTTATGTGTTTCTTTTGAAGAACACAATACGAAACTTTGAGTTTCGACACGAAGTAGACAACAGATCGGCTATAGTATTATTCCGCCACGGTAAAACCGTAATGGAAAATACTTAAGCAGTAAGTTTCATACGTAAATGAAAGAGTACGGTATTCTTTCAGATGAGGACTCCTCCGAGACACGTTAGTTAGACGGTGTGTCCGAACCAAAACCGAATTTTTGTTGGACATGATAAGGTTTATCACGAGTCGCTCTGAGCTAATTTTTCCTTCACAGGATATGTATTAACAGTGCAAAACTTATTTAGAATAAGGTTCCATATAAATCTGTTTGACAGATATCATATAGGATATGAACAGGGAAGAAACGAGGTTTCTCATTCCTGATAATTTGGGTATGCCAGGCATAGCGTTTGGATGATACCAAACTAAGGACCCAAATTGGATAAGTGCCAATATAGGTTATCCTAAGGGAAACCATAAGTATAGTACTTATAATTCTCACATGAGAACAATGTGATTGTTGCTCACCATGTGGTTTTTCCTGAGAGGAATACCGATATGCAGTGGTCAGTGGGAGGATAGTGATACTCGATGAAAATCAGAGTAATACTGTTCAAGGCACGAAGTCCTTAATGGAACACATACAGTTCATCAATGATGAATCTGTACCATTAATCTTCGAATACACAAGAACTGAGTAGATCGGATAGAGTCAGAAAACAACCTAGGGTATGGGTTTCTGATCTAACCTCATAAAGATGTAAATCTTATTGAGGAATACCACCGACTACGTACGAGGAAATGATACAAGGTATCACTCCCTATTATGGCAAAGTGCCATGAGTCCGAAATGGATTCCATGTATAACAACTATTTTGGATACTAGTTGTTGTACCACAAGGCATTGTGCCTATGGTGCATTAAACGTCTTCAAGGAAGACATACATGGAAGGCAACATACCAACGTACAAAGCTGGGCTTTTGATGAAAGGTATCGTTATCAACATAGTGTTAATAACGGTTCAACCTTTTACCTGTTGCCATGGTAAATCCATTTTGAAGATGCTTGTAGATAACTGTATATTTCATTTATGAAATATGTCAGTTACAAATCAAAATCGCTTTCCTGAAAAGGAAACCTTTTGGAGGATGTTTACAACATCCTGACGATTTTGAATAACCGACAAACAAGGTTTGCGGGTTATTCGATCCATGTTTGGATTGAAGCAAGCATAAGGTTCTTGGAACTGTCGTTTTGAAATAATCATAATGATTTATGATTTGACTCAAAACGAAATAATTCTTGTGTATATAAGGAGGTTAGTGGGAGAGCGCACTGACAGTTAAATTCCCATAAGCAATAATGAAAGCTTGGCTTTCATAGATATTCTTTCAATAGAAATTCTCCGTAGAATTCTGGGGAGTAACAACCTTTATTCGAGGAATAAAGATCTACTGGGATAGATTTAGAGTTGGTTAACACTCTCTGGGAAATTGTACATTTAAAATGTACTTGTATTGGTGTCTCATACGCTTCGAGCTATGGAGTCACAATTGGGTCAATCCAAGTGATAGTCACTGGATTGAACATTAAGAACATCTGTTAGTATCTGAGAGAACTAAAGATGTTGTCTTAAACTATGGAGAAGGAGAACTTGAAGTGACAGGGATCACTGTTGCAAGTTTCCAAACCGGTAAATACTGCGGTACTATAAAGTTTGAATAACGGGACAATGAGCTGGAAATCTTCCGAGCAAGATAACTGTTGCCGAATAAACAACAAATGCGGATTATTGCTGCAGCTGAGGCAGCAATAGAAGCCATTTGGGTCGATAATAAATCTAATTAGATTAGATATAGTTCTGTTAGCAGCTGAGCCAGGCGTCAGCACAAGGCTAAAGAATTAAAGGTCTCATCGACGATCCAGATATATACTTCTATATTCATCTGATTCGTTCGGATCATACATCGTGGCGATGTGATGATCGTGTAAATCGCGTCAGACGATAATTAAGCAAATCCGCTGACGAAAACCTTTCCTCAGCAATTTGAGCGAACCGTACATAGTTCGGGTGTTAGACACTCGAGTGACTGGCTATGTGCCAAGTGGGAGATTGTTGGACAAAATGACCCATAGCGTCACTATTTGCACAGATCATTGTGTTGCTGTAGCAAATTAACTATGTAACAAGGAAATTGCATTCTCGTCATTTGTGATTAGATCACCATAGATATATAAATGAAGAGAGGTCCCTATGATTAGTTCCTGGATTGAGTTGATATGAGACAGTATCAGTCCACGAAGGATTAATCATTAAATATCCCTAGCCGTAGTATTATCGAGGCTGGACATCGATAATGCGGAATAGGCTAGTATTGCACTTGTGCGCGTTGTGAGGGCACAACGGCATAGTTCTCATATATATAAGTATTGGATACTTGTGCAAGTGCGATAGGAGGTCGTGTTTCACCGATGGTACGGGAAACAGCTTCGCTCTGGATAGACCCCTCGGAATCCCATTGGTATTATGAATATGTGTCTATGGGAGGCCGAAATCAAGGTAGGTGTGTATAGTCTTAACCTGAGACTTACATCGCTAATGCTTACGACAATCGATATACTTTAGTTGAGGTCGTCTAGGACTGTAACTGGTTCTGTGTACGCCAATGCCGGGTATATTGAGAATCGTAGTGTATTGGATGTGATGTCAAGACGGAAGTATCACTCCAGTCATAGTGGAGATGATGTCACGCAGGATACGGTATTCGTGCTCTTAAGAGATGCGCATCCAATCGTGATATTATGACCAGGTCATGAATATCCGATTATAGAGACTAGTTACCAGACATCCGATATGTGTTTCGGACGGGGCAGACACTTATCCAGCCCCAGCCCTAGCACGTGACTATCCGATACTGGGCCGATATGCACAATACATTAGTATACTACGCTTGATACAGATCTTAATATTCTTTAATGGATATGTCCGGAGAATTAGGTAGACTTGGTGCTTTGCTAGGAGTCGACCTTGTCTCGTAAATCGGTAGAACGTAGTACTTGGTACGTACGTGATTCGGATACTCCGACGACCGTATTTACTGCCAGATTATCCAGGGATCTCATGGGTCGCTTCCCGATAATCCACCGATGACGCACAACTCGCACTCTTGAATAATCTGGGATTATACATAAGAGAGAGAAAATTAATCTAGGATTAATAACGGAGATGTTTTATCCGGGATAAAATGTCGTCTAAAGAGAGAGAACGATTAATTCGGAATTAATCGATGTATTAATATATTCGATATATTAGACGAAATTAGATTTCGACGCGGAATTAAAATCAGATTTTAATTCGGGCAAACGAGTTAATTTAGAATTAATTCGTTAGCGACGTAAATAATAATTTCGCCAGGCGCAATTATTTATTTAAATTCGATTGAATTAACGTCGCGACGTAAGCTCGGTATTTCGGAAATATCGAACCCGAACGCGTGAGTGCACGTGGGCCCACTTTCATTTGGAAACGTGTGGGGCCCACATGACACATGTCATTCTAATGCTTTGCATGTAGATTGTGTACATTGCACTCAATGTCATTGCATGGAGTTTGAGTGTTTGACACTCTAAGCCATTGCATGTTTTGTGTCATAATTTTATTATTAATTTAATAAAATTATGGCATAAATATAATTGATTTTTGGTAAATCATTTTAAAACTTAACACAATTTTATCTCTCTCAAATTCTCTCATCTCTCTCACGCCCAAGTGTGGCTATTCTTCACTGGTTTTGAACCAGTTTGGGCGTGAATAAGGGAAGCCAAGAGTGGTTTTCATGGTGAAAATTCAAGTGCTAGCACACTTTCAAGTCTTGCGAAGGTGGTAGGGAGGTTCGACCATGAGGCGGGACTCATCCGATGGAGTTTGGAGCTTCGTTTTGAGACCCGAAACTGCCAAGACAGTGAGCATGGACTGCTGCAGTGGGCTTACAAAGGCAGTGCGTTTTTGGGCATGATTCGTCTTCAAATCGACATAACCGATCAATGTAAGTATTCCGCTATCTTCATTGGTGTATTCACGCATGTTTTCATGTCTTGTTTGATCTTGGGACCTTAGAAAAACTCAACATCACCTTGTGACATATGATGTAAGTTGTGGGTCCCACTGTGGGACACAGAAACTGGGCGACGCATGCTGTCACGGGCTCGCGGCCCGGTTGGGAGTACGGAGTAGCCACGTGGGGCTAAACCGGAGAATAATGGAGTCGCCACCCGGTGTGAACCGGGAAAATGAGATTTAAGGCCGCACTCACCCCTCGCAAGGGAAGACCTCATACCGTTGGGTTCGGAATGGTCCCTTACTTATGTCACTTGTAATGAAAGGATTTGTGTAATAATTTAATCAAGCTTAAGTAACACTTATTTCCAAGAGTATCATGCTTCTAAGTTCACATGTACAAAAATAAAACTTACACCTAAATTTGCATATATTTCACATCTAAGATTGCATGCTTGAAAGTACATCAAAGTGGCAACGAACATACAACTTCATTGGCATATTGTATTCATGGAAACACAAGCACACACGAACCACACAAGCACACATAAAGGCGAATCAAATGATGGCGAACATGTGATTTCATAGACATATCATAAAAAAATAGCCATTACATGTCCATGCACAAATAAAAGAGTCAACTAAGTATATAATGCAAAAAGACACTTAAGGATGCAATTAGGCATTAAAGTGAGCATGCTATGACGTGGTGCAAAAGAAGATAACTAATATGGACATAAACACACATGTGAGCACTTTTCCAAGTGGTACGTGGAATTGTATCCCAAGTACAGACCGCACTACCGTCCATTCGGAATCGGTTACGGAATGTATGTCTGGGTTTCCATCCGATATACCACAAGAAATAATACTCAAATGCTATCACGACATGGATATATGAATTGTAATACGTTAAACACATTGTACTCATACATGTGGGGAATACAAATGAATGATACCTACACAATATTGCGTAATACAGAGAAGCAATCAGATTCATCATACGAAGGGATAGCTACTAGGAACAATTATGTATGAAATCTGATGAAAAAGACTCAGTTCAGTGGGTGCGCGTTCGCGTAGCGTTCTAGAACGCGTTTGAATGGTAAACAGAAGGTTCGCCTTCATATAGTGTTCGAAAACACATTCTAACGGAGCCAGACCTGATGCATTAAACATTAAAAAAATGCGTACGCATTTGCGTAGCATTTGAGAACGCGTTCGAATGGTAAACAGAAGGTTCACGTTCGTGTGGCGTTCGAGAACACGTTCGAACGGAACCAGACCTGATGCATGATGATACTAAGAAAATGCGTGCGCGTTCACGTAGCGTTTGAGGACGCGTTCAAATGGTAAACAGAAGGTTCACGTTCGTGTGGTGTTCGAGAACGCGTTCGAACGGAACCAGACCTGATGCATGCAACACATTCATAGACAAACGAATCCACAATGTGGGACCTCACGTATCCGATTGAACTCATCTCGCATCCAATCGAGCATACACCAATCGGCGTGGCAAAGCATCGTGGTAAAGGATTTTAACCCCTCCAAATAGGGGACCTTTCATCGCACTTACTAAGCCCATGAGCTCAATTGAATCATGCATACAGAGAATTAAAAACAATAATATCAAACTTAGTATGCCCGATTGAACGTATCTTGCATTCGACAGAACACACATCAACCGGTGCGGCAAAGCATCGTGGTAAAGGATTTTAACCCCTCCAAATAGAGGACCTTTCATCGCACTTACTAAGCCCATGCGCTCGATTGAATCATGCGTACAAAGAATTAAAAAACAATAATATCAAACTTAGTATGCTCGATTGAACGTATCTTACATTCAACCGAACACACATCAACCGGCGCGGCAAAGCATCGTGGTAAAGGATTTTAACCCCTTCAAGTAGGGGACCTTTCATCGCACTTACTAAGCCATGCGCTCGATTGAATCACGCATACAAAAGCAACATGCAGAATTCAAATGACGAAAAATAAATAAATCAAAGAAATATAAGACAAAAGAAAGTGTCATTTACTCAAGCGGTACGTGGAGTTGTATCCCGAGTACAGATCATACTACCGTCCATTCGGAATCGGCTATGAAATTTATGTCCGGGTTTCCATCTGATATACCGCGAGATTTGACACATCTTTTGTTTTATTCCAAAGCCACAACATACCATATCTCATAATCCATGCATATTTATCTACTCAAGGGCCACAACATGCATTTCAACACAACAATCATGCAAGCAATATTCAATAAATAATACAAATAAAATAGAAAATGAATGTCGAAAATACCCTCAGGTCTAACCTTTTATGTCGACTTTCGAACTCGTATTTCACGGCCGTCAGAAGGGGTATCACACCGCTACTTCTCCGGTTCACTGGTTTAGCGTCTTGGCTCACTGTTTTGCTGTTTTGCTTGCTATTTGGCCTCCGTTTTGCTGTTGTTTGGCCTCCACTTTGCTACTGTTTCCTCTGTATTTCTGCTTGCTGTTCAGGTCACTGTTTTGGTGTTTTAATGGACTGTTTTGGGTGTTTTTTGAAGGCCTTAAGTGCAGTTTTTTTTAGTTACTGTTTTAAAGATTAAAAGTACAGTTTTTTAGTTACTGGTTTAGGTGATTTAGGGGCTGTTTTGGGGTATTTTTTTCTTCTATTTTAAGGTGATTTCGGGCTACTGTTTTAAGGTCTTTTTGCTGCTGTTTTGGGCGTGTATGGCTGCTATTTTTGGCGTTTTTTTTGGGGTGATTTAGGTTGCTAAATGGAAGTATGATTTTCGGTGATTAGGGGAAGGAGATGAAGAGAATTTTTGTGTTATTTCATTGTAGTATGTTTGAACTTGAGAGAATGGAGAGTGGACAGAATTTTTGGCTTCTTTTGCTTGTGAAAAACGTGAACTAGAGAGAGGAGGAGAGGCTTTGGGTGGTGGTTGTTTATATAGAGAATGGCTAGGGCTTCACCTTGTCTCACAAGGAATAGGATCTTGGTTTCTAATTTAGGCTTCTCAAGAATGGCATACACAAGATTGAGGGGGGACAAAATATTATAAATTAGGAAGTTACAAGATTAGATTGGTGTTGATTAGGAAGTCAAATATTTTATATTGGTAAATATATTATTTAGTTAGGAATGATTATATTTGATTAGTTTATATTAGGCACATATTTATTTTATGTTTTGTAAATATTTTATTTATTTATTTAATTTAATTAATATTTATTTAGTTAATGTTTTAATTTAATTAATAATTATTTAATTTGGGGTGTGTATTAAAGGCTTTGGGCGTGTGGGCCTTGATTAGGTGGGTGGGCTTGGCTAGGTGTTTTGATGTTGTGTGCGGGCTTGGTTAGGTGTTTGGGCTAAACTTGTGTGGGTTAGATGGGTGTGGGCCGAGCATAATTTTTTTAAAACGGAAAACCAACAAGTAACCCGAAGCTAAACCAGCGAACTTAATCCGAATATGAGTCAATTCTTGACTCCTCCCTTTCGACGTCCGTTTCCTGCGGCTTCCGCGACCTTAAAAGGTAGTGCCTCCAACTGAGACTCATCATCGGGTTTCACATGCAAAAATGCAATGCCTACACCCACCCAATTTGAATTAAAAATTCAAGTTGGTTCACAGAACACACTTTGGGCCCGATTTCGTTTAATCTGATTAAAAAAAATTTCCGTAACGACGTAATTAAATCTAATTTAATTAAATAATAATGCCTTGCAAAATTATTACAAAAGTCTCTTGTGAATTAATTCTAAATTAATTCGTTCGCTAGAATTAAAATCCAATTTAATTCTGCATTGAAATCCAACTTCAATTAATATATCTAATATATTATTTTAGCCCAATTAATAAATAATAAAATCTAATTTCACTATTAATTCATTTTTTCGATTAATTCCAAACTAATCGTGTTCTCTCCTCTCGACGAATTTAATCGCAGATAAATTCTCGAGGCAATTAATCCCATATTAATTTTCTCTCTGTTAATTAATCCTAGATTAATTCTTACCGTAATTAATTCCAATTTAATTTTCTCTCTCATAATTAATCCTAGATTAATTTTGTTCAAGTCAATTATCATCGGTGAATCTTTGGGAAGCGACCCAAGAGATTCCTGGATATGTTGGCAGTAAATACGGTCTTTGAACTATCCGAACACATGCGTACCTGGTACCACATTCTTACTGATTTACAAGACATGGTTGGCTTCTAGCAAAGCACCGTGCCTACCCAATTCTCCAGAAATATTCTTTAAAGGAATATATAATCTTTATCGGGAGTAGTATACTATGTATTACGTATTACGATCCAGTATCAGATGTCACATGCTAGGCCTAGGGATGGAATTGTGTCTGCCCCGTATGAAGCATATATCGGATCACTAGCAACTACTCTCTTTAATCGGATAATCATGACCTTATCATATTATCACGATAGCTGCAGCACTTAAGAGTACCAGTTCTGTATCCTTGTATGATCATCATCTCCATATGACTAAAGTGATACTTCCATCTTGACATCACACCCAATACACTATGATTCTCATTAAACCTAGAAGAGGCGTACACAGAACCTGTTAAAGCCTCGGCGACCAAAACCAAAGTATACTGATTGTCGCAAGTATTAGTGATGCAAGTCTCAGGTTAAGACTAAATATATCTACCTTGACTCGGATTCCCATAGGCATATAGTCATACTACCAATGGGATTCCGATGGGTCTATCCAGAGCGAAGCTGTTTCCGTACCATCGGTAAACAGAACCTTATATTGCACTTGCATGAGTATCCAATACCCAAATATATGAGAACTATGACATTACGCTTCCATAACACGCACAAGTGCAATACTAGCCTATTCTAAATTATCGATGTCCATTCTCGATAATACTATGACTAGGGATATTTAATGATTAAACATTTCATGGATTAATATTGTCTCATATCTTATTAATCCGGTACTAATCATATGGACTTTTATCATTTATATATCCAAGTAATCCAATTACAAATGATAAAAGATCAATTTCATTTGTCACATAGTTAATTTTGTATATTAACACCATGCCCTTTACAAAATAGTGATGTTATGGGTCATAATTGTCCAACAGATTTGTTCATCAAGAAACTTGATTTGGTGGAGGTAGAAGAAGATCAAAGTGCTTGGTGGATTTGGGGATTGGATGCAAAGCTTCACAAATTGGCAAGGATTAAAAGCAATTGTAGGTAAATTTATTTTATAAATTTATTGATTGGGTTGTTGTTGTTGGAAAAATTTATTATGGAATTGTTGGATAATTGTAAGCATGTATGTGAGGAATTTTTAAGCATTAAAGTGTATAGAAAATTAATGTATGGTTGATATATTGATTTTTGATGCTTGGATTAATTTATTAAGTGTTGATAAATTTATTAAAGTGTGTAGAATTTTTATTTAAGCTTATGGAAATTATATTGATGAATGAAAAATTAATATATGATGATATATGTTTTTTAATGCATTGGAATAATTTTAAGTTTATGGAAATAAATATTTTAACACACTTATTAGGGTATTGCCGAAATAAAAAAAAAAATTGCTCGGGATTTGATCTCGCGCGCGTTCCGATGAACTCGATATATTTGTTCCTCCTAATATTTTTACATAGGATTTTAGCTATTGGGAAGGTTTGGGCGTGTAGATGGTGTATTGGGCGTGTGGATGGTGGATTGTATGGGCCTTGGGCTGATTGTGTGGGTTGCAGGGTAGTGGGCTAAGGTTTGAAACATAAATTGACTAAGTGAATCTGAGGCTCGCTAGTGAGTCCGAGTCCAATGAGGGGCTAATTTTGGAGGTTTTCTTTCGTTCCGGCATTTATTTCCCGTAAATTCAGCAACTTTTCAGGTAGTGCCTCCATACGAGGCTCATCATCGGGCTTATGCAAAAATACAGTGTCTATATATGTCTTTAATTAAATTAAAATTAATATGGTATAGATTCAAAAATTGTGTTGTGTGGTTACGTCTTTGCTCTGATACCATTCTGTTGAGGCAGTTGTGGAACCCCTAGGGTCGGATCGGTGTCGTGGGCATCGGAAATGAGTCTAACCCGTGTATATCAAGTATGGGTGTAATTTTAAATAACTTAATGAAATACTATATTCCATTACAAGTGTATAGGAAAAAAACCGGGACTGAATCGGAGTTCGGAAACTCAAAAATGAGCGAAAATAAAAATTACCGCTCGTGCAGCGCGTACGCCAGTGCTATAGTGCACACGCGTTTTTTTTTTAATTTCATTTCATTTTACATTTCATTTCCGGTCTTCCCTAAACACTTCAAAAACACCCAAAATTAATTTTTAACTTCAAAACCAACATTAACACATGTTATAGAATAAAAATCAAGTTTTTCAAAATTTCAAATATTTTTACATAAACATAAATTTATTCTAAATATGCATTTGCGTAAATTTTGAATTCAATACACAAACCAAACTAGAATCCCAATAAGAAATGTCTCATGAATAATTCTAGGTCACCAAAAGGTGGTCAAGTGATTCTAGAATGGTAGCCATAGCTCTAAGCTTTACTCTAGAGTTCCAAACTCTAAATTATGTTTATGTCTAACATAAATATTTTGACACAATTACAAGTATATTGTGTTTATACTTCCAAAGCATCCTAACACAATTTATTAGCCTTATTTCAACATGAAGCTATGTGATCATGCATCTAATACACAAATAAACATAGCTTATGAGAATATCAAACATTACCTAGTAAGCTTGATACAAGATCCAATCTACTTCTCCTTTTTTGAAATTGTTAGAGAACCTCCAAGGTGTGTAAGCTTGACTTGAAGATCCAACCTTGATTTCCAATGCTAGCAAGCTTCACTTCAAGGTCTAATCTTGATTTCTCCTAGATGAAATATTATAGAGACCTCACAAGCTTCTCAAAACACTTCTCTAACTTAGGCTAATTTCTTTAAGAATTTTCTTGTATTTTTACTTGTACATGTAATTAAAACCTTCCTAAAGCTTGCTATTTATAGCCAGTGTTCTAAAACGCGCTAGGCGCTAGTTGGGCGGCGACCCAGTGCCTAGCGCCTAGGCAGGGCCTAGACAATTAGTCGGCAGAAAGTTAAAAATCTAATATTTTCCATCTAATTCAAACTCATCATCCTTTAATAATAATGATATAAAATATCATTTAATTAAGTTCTTGTTCATCATCCTTTAATAAAGTTAAACTACACCAAATATCTAATTCTTCTTCATCTAATTCAAACTCATCATCCTTAGGTTCTTCATCAGAATCAAAATCATCTTCATCAAGTTCTCATATATTCAACATTTCTAGCGCTTTTTCGAGGTTGTAATATGTCATCGGCCTCAGATGCTTCTCCAACCATCCTTCAAGTAAGCCCCAAACCGGGCTCTACTTCTTCATCATCACCAGAGTCACCACCCTCAACAATCCGTCCTTGTGCATTAGTAGCATCTTTGGCTTGTAATACATCCACTTTCAAATCCTTCTCCCTTTTGCGCTTGTTCTTCAACTTGGCATTAAAGGAAACATAGACAAGATTGTTTAATCGATTCACATCTAGTCTACTCCTTTTCTTCGTGTGAATCTACATAAATAATTAAATAAATCAATTAATATTAATAATTACAAAATAAAATAATCAAATATTTAGCTAATGTTAAATATTTACCCCCTCAAAAGTGCTCCAATTTCGTTCACACCTGGATGAACTAGTGGTTAATGAAAGTATCATTTTTGCCATTTTTAGCAAGTTAGGTGTATGATGTCCATACGTACGCCACCATGAAACTACAAATGAACATAAATAGTTTGAATGAAATATAATAATTCTTATATATTTTGCAAAATAATTCAAATGAATACTTTGTTTTTACCTGGATTAAAAACATCAATCGATACCCGACATGATTTGACCCCCACTTCTTTACCAAAAGCTTCATCTTTTGTCTTGTACGAAGCCAACTCCTCATTTATCACCTTACTATGCATGTCAATGTCATTGGGGAAGAAAGCCTCCACAACCGTAAATACTCCATCCATTACTTTTACATCGTACTCAATACGTGTATCCTTATAGTAGTAGTAAGGATTTAAAAGATAAGCAACACAATGTAATGGAGTATCAAGTTGCCCTTCAATTTTACTATCAATAATCTCCAAGATTGGCCGATAATTACTCTCAATATTGTTCAATGCATCTTTGATCTCTTCTTTTGCATTCTTTAGCTCTCCATAAACAAACCCCATGGATGGCTTTCTATCCCCATCAACTAATCGAAGCACCCTCACCAAAGGTGAAAACATCTTCAAACATTGGGTCACCCATTCCAAAAATAGACACTCATCACCGTGGAAAATGTAGCTTTCCCTTTAGCTTGCTTCGACCATATGCACTCATCCCATTCCGTGCTAGCAAACATGGTTCGCAAACTTTCTTTTTTCTCGATCAAACTTCGTAAGGATAAGAAAGCTGAAGCAAACCTAGTTACTCCCGGTCTGACTATGTCCCTCTGTTTTGTAAACGATCTCATCATGGACAAAGTCTTGTGATGGGCATACACGAAAATGGTGAAAGCCTTTGCACTATCAATGGTTTTCTTGTACCTCGGTAATTTCCCTATACTTTCAAGCATGAGGTTTATAGTGTGAGTAGCACACGAACTCCAAAAAATATTTGGCATCTTCGCCTTCAACAACTTTGTCACAGCCATATTGTTTGAGGCATTGTCTGTTACAACTTGAACCACATTTTCGCCCCCACTTGTTCAATGTATGTCATCACATACTCATAAATGTGCTCAACAGTATGCGCCACATCAGAACTTTCCTTGGAAGAAAGGAAAGTGGTACATATTGTGCAATTAACACACAAATTCATTATACTTCTCATTTTCCTATCACTCCAAACATCTGTCATGATAGAAAACTCGTTCTCCATCCACTCATTCTCATGTTGTTTCAGGAAATCTTTAACACTTGCAACTTCCTCTTTCAATAATGGCTCCCACAATTCATATTGGCTAGGACCTCTGAAACCCTGTCCAAATTGACCAATTGCTTCCATCATCATTATCCAACTGTCATTGTCAATAGCATTGAAAGGAATACCAAATTCATACACCCACTTAGCAACAAATAGCTTGACATTATGCGTCTTTTCTTTAAAAAGTGCTTCATTAATATTTTGTTGCCGCATTATTTTACCATCACTAGCTGAAGAATCGGGAGGGGTTACCATTTTCCACATATCCAAAGGGCCGCGATGCCGAAGGGGTCTTGAATCTAACCCTTCTTCTATTTCATGAATTTCAGCTTCTTCTTCATCGCCCCCAATATTAACTCTTTGCCTTATCTCACTAACATGCTTCTCTTTTCTTTTCTTCCTATTCCTTGCCTCTAAAATGGCTTGTCTACACTTCTCCTGATCTTCTTTACTAGACTTTGGACATTTTACAACATTCCCCGATATATGCCCAATATGTTCTTTCATTCGGTAAACTCCACCGGAAATGTTTTTTAACATAACTTACATTTGACTTTATCTAAGTTATTTGGATCCACTAAAGCCCCATACTCCCATCCAACATCATTTGAGTTCCGTTTAAGAACGGGATTACACTCCGAATTAGAAGCCGCGGAAGAATAAGCCATGTTCTATCATATATATTATAAATCAACTAATTTAATAAGCATTAATCATTATCAACAAATTACAATTTAATAACAATAGTAAAATACTAATAGGCATTATCAATTAATTTAATTGTAAGTTGTAACTCTCATTGATCATAATTCATAACACAAACAAACACTTTGAAAGAAAAAACAATAACCAACTGCAACAACAGAAACTTACTTCAACAATGGGATGGCAGCAAAAAAAATATAATAAAAAAGAGGTCCAATTAATATGCACAATTAACAATTAATTAATAATTTAAAGTAACTATTAATATCAATATGTAATTAACTAATAAAAAAATAGTAATTAACTAATTATTCACTCACTGTTACTGTTAAAATTTAAAAAAAAAATAAAAAATTTAAAATGTTCTAACATTACCGATCACTGTTACTATTAGAATTAAAAAAAAAATTAAAATGTCGATCATTGTTACTGTTAGAATTAAAAAAAAAATTAAATGTTCTAACATTACCAAGAGCAAATCAATTATCATCAGTCATTAACTAATTAATAACAAAATAAGTAATAAACTTGCAATATCATCAGTCATTAACTAATTAAATGAAGTTGGAAAAAAAATAAAAGTCGAATTTTGGCTTACCTTATGCGAAGAGAACAGAAAGCAGAGGAAAGAAAATTATGGCAAAACGCAGAGGTGAAGAAGATGAGAGAAAGCAGAGGCAGAGGAAAGAAAATAAGGGTTAAGGCGAGAGAGATAAATTTTTTTTATTATTATAAACCCTACCCAAAATGACGTCAATTTGGGGGTTTATTAACCCTCCAAAACGACGTCGTTTTGGGGGTCAAAGGACCCTCCAAAACGTCGACGTTTTGGAGGGTCAAAGACCCCCCGCCGAGACTCGATGCCTAATCGACCGATTTCCGGCAAAATTGGTGCCTAGGCGACAATTTCACGCCGTCGACCGATTTCCGCGCCTAGGACAACCGATTCTATCAAAATCGTTGCGGCTGGGCCGCCTAGGCGGCGCATTTTCGAACACTGTTTATAGCAAAACTTAGGCAATTTTTAATTAATAAAAGTTGTAATCAACTTTTAAGTGGGCTTAATCTAATTTTTCCAAATATGTACAATTAGGTGTGACTAATCTTCATTGTCTCTCACTTTAATTTAATCCAATTAAATCAAGCCAATGATTATGAAATGGATTAGTTCAATGTTTGCCACTTTGATTTAATCCAATTAAATCAAGCCAAAACTACCTATTATTACATACTTATAATTACCATAATATCCTCAAATAGTAGAGATAATTATGATTTTACAATTAAGCCCTTGTGTAATTATTGAATTAATCCAATTAGGTCAAAGTAAATAATCAATGTTATCCAGTAACACTTGATTATCTTAGTTGATAATTATAATATCGAATATTATATTTTATGAAAATTAATCGGCTACCCAAGTGCTCAACAATTACACTTCATATTGGGACTCTCTAAGTTCAGACACGTTCATCATATAAGCCTAGAAAATATATACGCAATTCGGCCACCTCCGAATTCTCGAAGAACACGAACGAATTTCTAAACTATACAAGTCGAGGTCATCACATATATTTAAAAATCCCTCTGTCGTAGGATATCCGAGTTGTGGTTAAGAAACATAGAATATACCGTCAAGTTTCTGAGACGCACATCTCATGTCGACATGTCCATGATTCTTCATAACTGATGCGATCCACCCCAGGTGATCACTTTGGCCAAAGATTTAAGAATCGTGACTTTACTCACATGGATACCTAAATCCCTTATGGTACACATACGGGTTGAAGGATCATATCTTGCTTCGCATTTGATTACTAAGTGCATCGGTCCACACCCAACGAACATCTATAGGCCAAACCATGAAAGGTTTCTGACATACATGGCATCAAAGTGTGAAGGATCTCACATAAAATCAATGTTATCCTATAGTCAAAGGATTACATATTCTACTCAACTCGAGGATATTCCTGTTGACAGTGGTGTGTACTTCCAACTATTACGAATCACTTGTGAGTCATTCAGTATTCGCTTCAATGAATGCCCACATGTCTATACGAGTTTCCAAAACTCATAGTACATCGGGTTAAACCATTGGAACTCCAATTCAAATATACGATATGTGCTAGTCTTCTAGGTTATAGGAATTCGACTGTATTCCAAAACCAATGACTAGGATTATTAACTTTAAGAATTGTTTACACCTAGTGTCAAACTATTAGAAGGTCGATGTCATTCTTAGCATATCTATACATCAATCTAATACGCATAATGACAATACCATTAATAAGGTATGAAATGAAAATGTAGTTATTTTATTAATAAATAATAAAATATATAAATCGGATTGGCACTCCAAGCACCAACTCCATCTGGGGGACAATTTTATGGTAGGGCTGGTCTTCTTCATCAGAAATGGTCGGAGTCGTGTCATAGTTGTCGGGACTTTCAGATCCCGAGCTGTGTACAGTTGTGTGAGTGGTGACACACTCACAAAGTAGTTCTTTACTCCGAAGTATAAGAGTGTCGAAGCAATAAAATAACCCGGTAAGTCCGGGATCGATCCATAGGGAATAGATTTAGTAAATTAAATTGAGTAAAAATGAAAAGATTGATTTTTTTAAAGTGATTGACAATTTTGAATTGGATTCCAACAATAAAATAAAATATTGGGGGATATGAGATCCACTTTTAATATTTCAAATTTAGAAATCTTACTTTTTATAATATAAAAATTATCATTATTACCAAGTTAATTTAATTCAGGAAATAATTATGCCAAAACATATAAAATCAGCCATAAAGGCGGTGATAATATTTGTCTATAACAAGTCCAGTCAGGTACTCAATTATGCCAAATAAATAAAACCAGCCATATTGGCGGTAGTAAAGTTTGTCAATAATTAATCTAGATTTAAATTAAATATTAATCATTAGATTACAATTTATATATTATAATATAAATAAGATTAATCTATATTTTAATATCAAAAGCTGCACCATTTACCCCAACAAAATGAAATTAGCTACTCATGTTTTGAATAAAAAAAACTCATAATTTTATTACTGAAATAAAAAGAAATTACAAGAAAGCTTTAAAAATTAAAACACACAAGAGCTAGAACTCAATAAATTTTCAGAGAAAATTATGTAAGATCGCCTGAGGAAACTAAGGTATAGAACACCTCTATTTATAAATGTGCTCTCACCTCTTGCCATGAAATTGCTTTCTCCACCAAACATGCAAATTTACATGTTTGGTGGAAGTTGACAATCAACCAAAAGATGGATTGTAATATATATATATACTAGTTTTTTCCCGTGCCTACGGCACGGTGTTACAGTATTTACTCGTGCCTACGGGACGGTGTTACAGAATTAAATGATTTTATTTTTTAATTAAATGATGCTCGTGCCTACGGCACGGTGTTACAGTATTTGGCCGTGCCTACGGCACGGTGTTACAAAATTAAATGATTTTATTTTAACTTTCTATTTTTTAATTTGAAAATTTGAAATTTTTTGACCCTTTCCATCAATCAATTCACTCTCTTTCCTCCAATTACCAATGAAATGATCTGGGCCGTCAATTAAGCCACATAAAGAGAGCTGTTGGATACACTCTCTTTCCTCCAACACCATTCTCCTTTATTATATAGATATATATATATATATATATATATATATATATATATATATTATTGGAGTTGGTGCTTGGAACGCCAATCCGAATAATATATTGTATATTTTATTATTTATTAATAAAATAACTATATTTTCATTTCAAACCTTATTAATGGTAATGTCATTATGCATATTAGATAGATGTATAAATATGTTAAGAATGACATCGACCTTAGAATAGTCATGTAGTAATATTGAAAACTAGGTGGTCCGATATTGGGATAGTATTACTATTATAAACTATTCTTCCTATAACCTAGAAGACTAGCACATGTAGTATATTGGAATTGGAGTTCCAATGGTTTAACCTGATGTACTATGAGTTTTGGAAAGCCTGTATAGACATGTGGGTATTGGTTGGACCGAATACTGAATGACTCACATGTGATTCCTAATAGTTGGAAGTATACACCACCGTCAATAGGAATCTCCTCGAGTCGAGTAGCATATGTGTAGGCACTGCATTTTTGCATGTAAGTCCCGATGATGAGTCTCGTATGGAGACACTACCTCTTTAGTCGTGGAAGCTGCGGTAAACGGACGTCGGAAGGGAATAGTCAAGAATTGACACATTGTCGGATTTAATTCGCTGGATTAGCTTCGGGTTCGCTTGTTGGACCTCCGTTTTAAAACACACACCCTTAGCCCAAAACCCCCACAAACCATACACCAAGCCCATTTCGCCCAAGCCCAATCCAAATAATTAAAACATATTTAAAACACAAATTAAATTAAATTAAATATCATTCCAAAATTAAATAAATCCTCTTCCTAAATTAAAGAAATCTCATCTAATACTTTCCTAATCCACTTAAAATACATTCCCTAATTAGAAGATACAAATAAAATCAAATTCAAAGACATTCCTAATTAAAAGATATCCTCATTAATACCCAAATCCTTTCCCTATTCACACAAGGTAAACCCATCCCTTTTCCTATAAAAATAACCCTTACCCCCACCTTTCAGACCCTGGCTCATTCTGACGAAATCAACCCTAATATTCTAAGCCTATTCCCACTCGGCGACACATTGCTGCCTCACTCACGTAAGCCCTCACAAGCCTTTGCTCCACTCACCTTCACGAGCAAACTCTCCATACCACATGACCTCAATTCCACTCAACACGTCTGCCGCATAAGCCTTTCACGAGCAACCTCTCCACGCACAACATTGGCCCTTCACAAATCAAACACACCCACGCACCATAAGCTCTCCACTTGTCACAGCCTCCCATTACCTACTCAGCCAATTCACTTCACAGCCCTCACGCGAGCAGCCTCAACCCACGCACAACACTACTCCACGCCACATGCCCTTCTACCCACAAGCCACCTTGCACGACCTATTACACACACAACCGAACACACATAAGCCCATCACGTAAGCAAACAAACCTCGCATAAGCCATACATTCACGCCCAGCGCAACCATGAAAAATAGCCTTCTAAATTCACACAAACAGCCTTCTAAATTCACGCCACACAGCCCTTCAAACAACCCCCAAATCCACGTACAAACTGTCCATCAAAACTGCCTCAAACACCTCAAAATCACCAAAAAACTGAACCAGAAAACTGCCCCCAAACCAGTCCAAATAACCCACAAAACAGTCCCCTAATTACCAAAAACATTGACCAAAAAATACATTGAAAATAGCAGTGAAATTGAGTGAAAACAACAGTCCAAACAGTGAAACAGTGAGGAAAAATGTTGGATTAGTTAACCGAAAAAGTTGCGGAGTATCAACCCTTCTGACGGCCGTGTAACGCACTTTCGAGAGACAATAAAAGAGGTTAGACCTGAGGGCGCCTTTTTATTTATTACCTTTCATTTATTTTTATTTATTTTAATATATTATCGCATGAGAGTCGTTTATTGAGGCATGATGTGAATTTTGGATAAGCGGAATATGTGTTGCCTTTTGTGGTATAACGGATGTAAACCTGGACGTAAATTCCATGGTAAAAGAAAGACCATGGTGGGCCAAAAAAAAGAGAAAAAAAAAAGAAAAATGAAAAAAAAAAGAAAAAAAAAAAGAAAAAAAAAAGAGAAAAAAAAAAGTAAAGAAAAAAGAAAAAAAATTTGTTGTTTGTTTTTAGTCCATGATAGTTAGACATAAGTCCAATGATGAAATCGTTTGCTTTAGGGTGAAATCTTAGAAACGATAAACTCTTGATGTGCTTTTATTTGATACTTTGAGTAATTGATCTATGTTGGACTCGTAAGCACTTGATTATGGTTCTTAGCAGTGAAAACCTGAGTAGTTAGCAAAGTGACTAGTTGAAGAAATTGTAGGTCGGTGAATGACCGTTTGCTTAGATGTCTATCCTGATTTGCTTGTGTTATGATGTGTGGTATGGTTGAAAATGAAAGAAAAGTCTCTAAAGAAAAGAATTGAACCACCTATAACCGATAAGTGTGAAGCTACCCATGGGCGAGTATTAAGACCACCATGAGGAGAAATGCAGCCTTAAAGGGTAGGTGTGTTGAAAAAAAAAAGAAAAAAAAAACAGAGAGAGAAGAAAGAAAAGAAAAAAAGAAGTTCAAAATGAAAAGAAAAAAAAAAAAGACAAAAAAAGAAAAAACCATACCACATTGAGCTCGGAAAAGCAACTGCAAGCATAATTGAGACATCTAGGTTGGTTTGACCCATCGATCCCAGTTTTTTTGACAAAATCATTGAGTTGGCTTACCTGGGGATGAATCTGCAAATGAACCTTTGCACACACACACTTTGAGTCTGGCTTAGATCACTTATTCAAAGACTTGGATTTGAGTTGCGTTGAATGTTTTGAAGGTTCTCTGGTTTCAATACTGAGCATTCTTTGAGGACAATGATATGTATAACTATTGAGACTATTTTGTAGCTTGTAATATAGTATGATGATATGGAATGCCACATCACGTGGCTCACCTTGACCTAGTGCAAACAGCGGAGAGCAGAAAGCTAAATCAAGACTGGGGATGACCAGTCTACCACCTCGCGATTCAGGGACGTAATGAGATATTGAGTCATGGGACTAAAGGAAACTGAGCAATTACCAGAAGAGAATTGACAGAAAGAAACTGTATGCAGGCCCCGGGGACGACCAAAGATAGTTATAAGGCGAGAAGCAACGAAGAGCACAAGGAAGACCTAACCCATCGGAATAGGAAACACATTCATGCATGCATGCATACACGTCATATACACGCAATCTTTGTCTTGTTTTTGTTCACAGGTTTTAAAGAAAATGAGAAAGCGGCAAATGCAAGCCAACCAGAAATAGCAACATAGAATCATCAGTTTGGGGATGAGTCCTAGGGTCGAGGCCCACATCAGCATCAGTTTGGGGATGAGTCCCAGGGTCGAGGCCCACATCAGAATCAATTTTGGGGATGAGTCTCAGGGCCGAGGCCCACATCAGTTTCAGTTTTGGAGATGAGTCCCAGGGTTGAGGCCCGCACATCAGTAGCAGCAGTTTTGGGATGAGTTCCAGGGCGAGGCCCGCATCAGTATCAGTCTGGGGTGAGGCCCACATCAGTATCAGTTTGGGGGCGAGGCCCACATCAATATCAGTTTGAGGATGGAGCATGGGTCGAGGCCCACATCAGTATCAGCTTGGGGATGAGTCCCAAGGTTGAGGCCCAAGTCAGTATCAGTTTTGGGGATGAGTCCCAGGGCAAGGCCCACATCAGTATCAGTTTGGGGGCGAGGCCCACATTAGTATCAGTTCAGGGTTGAGGTCCATACATCATCAGTGTCAGTTTTGGGGAGGCGTCCCAGGGTCGAGGCCCACATCTATATCAGTTTGAGGATGAGTCCCAGGGTCGAGGCCCACATCAGGATCATTATCATCAGACGCCGAAAATGGAGCATGGTTCGAAAATGGACCATTATCTCGTCACTCGCCGAAAATGGCACTCCGAAAATGGAGCACGATTCGGAAATGGACTACTATCACATCACTCGCCGAAAATGGCACTCTGAAAATGGAGCACGGTTCGAAAATATACTACTATCACTCGCCGAAAATGGCACTCCGAAAATGGAGCACGGTTCGAAAATGGACTCTATCACTCGTCGAAAATGGCACTCCGAAAATGGAGCATGGTTCGGAAATGGACTACTATCACTCACCGAAAATGGCACTCTGAAAATGGAGCACGGTTCGAAAATAGACTACTATCCCACGCCGAAAATAGCACTCGGAAAATGGAGCATGGTTCGGAAATAGACTACTATCATGCACCGAAAATGGCACTCCGAAAATGGAGCACGGTTCGGAAATGGACTATATCACTCGCCGAAAATGGCACTCCAAAAATGGGGCACGGTTCGAAAATGGACTCTATCACTCGTGGAAAATGGCACTCCGTAAATGGAGCACAGTTCGAAAATGGGCAATCATCACATCAGCGACGCCTCGGAAATGAGGTTTAGCATGCCGAAAATGACACTCCGGAAATGGAGCACGGATCAAAAATGGACCACAATCTTAATTTAGTAAAGGTTCGGAAATGAACCAACTCTCATCAGTTCAGTTCGGTAGTGATTCCTAGAGATCGCAACATCTTGCAAGGATGAACCTCAGGGGTCGCAGTACCTCACCCCTGATCAACTCAACTCAAAGCAACATGGCAAGTCAAGTGGCAGCTGGCGAGCCAGGTAACTAAAAATGCATTGCACGTACTTTGATAGGATTGTCATTGTCACACACTGCACAAGTCCCATCAAAGTGGGGGCTACTGTAGGCACTGCATTTTTGCATGTAAGTCCCGATGATGAGTCTCGTATGGAGACACTACCATCTTTAGTCATGGGAAGCCGCGGGAAACGGACGTCGGAAGGGAATAGTCAAGAATTGACACATTGTCGGATTTAATTCGCTGGATTAGCTTCGGGTTTGCTTGTTGGACCTCCATTTTAAAACACCACACCCTTAGCCCAAAACCCCCACAAACCATACACCAAGCCCATTTCGCCCAAGCCCAATCCAAATAATTAAAGATATTTAAAACACAATTAAATTAAATCCAATTAAAATAAATTAAATTTCATTCCAAAATTAAATAATCCTCTTCCTAAATTAAAGAAATCTCATCTAATACTTTCCTAATCCACTTAAAATACATTCCCTAATTAGAAGATACAAATCAAATCAAATTCAAAGACATTACTAATTAAAAGGTATCATCATTAATGCCCAAATCCTTTCCCTATTCACACAAGGTAAACCCATCCCTTTTCCTATAAAAAGAACCTTTACCCTCACCTTTCAGACCCTGGCTCATTCTGACGAAATCAACCCTAATATTCTATGCCTATTCCCACTCGGTGACACATTGCTGCCTCCCTCACGTAAGCCCTCACAAGCCTTTGCTCCACTCACCATCACGAGCAACCTCTTCATGCCACATGCCCTCAATTCCACTCAACATGTCTGCCACATAAGCCTTTCACGAGCAACCTCTCCACACACAACATTGCCCCCTCACAAATCAAACACACTCACGCACCATAAGCCCTCTACTCGTCACAGCCTGCCATTACCCACTCAGCTAATTCACTTCACAGCCCTCACGCGAGCAGCCTCAACCCACGCACAACACTACTCCACGCCATCTGCCCTTCTACCCACAAGCCCCCTTGCACGACCTATTACACACACAACCGAACACACACAAGCCCATCACGTAAGCAAACAACCCTCGCATAAGCCATACATTCACACCCAGCGCAACCACGAAAAACATCCTTCTAAATTCACGTAAACAACCTTCTAAATTCACGCCACACAGCCCTTCAAACAGCCCCCAAATCCATGTACAAACTGTCCATCAAAACTGCCTCAAAAACCTCAAAATCACAAAAAAAAAAACTGCACCAGAAAACTGCCCCCAAACCAGTCCAAATAACCCACAAAACAGTCCCATAATTACCAAAAATATTGACCAAAAAATACAGTGAAAATAGCAGTGAAACGGAGTGAAAACAGCAGCCCAAACAGTGAAACAACGAGGAAAAATGTTGGATTAGTGAACCGAAAGAGTTGCGGAGTATCAACCATTCCGACGGCCGTTTGTAACGCGCTTTCGAGAGATAAAAAAAGAGGTTTAGACCTGAGGGCACCTTTTTATTTATTACCTTTCATTTTTTTTTAATATATTATCGCATGAGAGTCGTTTATTGAGGCATGATGTGAATTTTGGATAAGCGAAATATGTGTCCCTTTTGTGGTATATCGGATGGAAACCCGGACGTAAATTCTGTAGTCGAATTCGAATGGACGGTAGTGCAGTTTGTACTCGGGATACAACACCACGTACCACTTGAGAGACACGTATTTCGTTTTATCCAACCATGTATTTGAGCATGATTAGGTTGCTAGTACGTTATTTTTTTGTAAGCATGATTAGGTCGTTAAGATGTTACTTGTTTCTCAAGCATGATTTAGCCATTAGTATGTTATTCCTCTATGCATGATATTGTTATCTCCTTTCGCAATAGGTGTCTCTTATGTTTATGTTTAGGTTGTTATTATCTTTCGTGTTTGATGATTCAACATGTTCATGAGATTATTGTGTGATATCGTATGTTTGCCGTTATGATGATTACTTTCATGCATGTGAAATTAGAAATAGAATATTCTTGGGAAATATGTTGCTTAGGCTTGGTTAGATTATTGCACAAATCATATCATTACAAGTGGATAAGTAAGGGACCATTCCTAACCCAACAGTTTGAGGTCTTCCCTTGCGAGGGGTGAGTGCGGCCTTAAATCATTTTCCAGGTTCACACCGGGTGGCGACTCCATGTTATTTCTCCGGTTTAGTTCGCCCGTGGGCTATTCCGTACTCCCAACTAGGCCGCGAGCCTAGAACAGCGTCGCCGATTTCTGTGTCCTACAGTCTGGCGACTCCACTGGGGATAGAGAATTGGCCCCGAAATCATGTCTTGTGATGTTTATGATTTGTGCTTTAGTTAACCATGTCTATAGTGGGTTGAAAAGGGTTTAATCAAAGGCATTATTAAGGCTAGGTTATGGTTTGGTGTCTTCCTCCATTCACTACCTTTCTACAAGGAAAAGCTGTGAAGGCACCTAGATAATCATTTACCCGTAGCTCACTGTGACGGACTAATTTGGAGGACTTGTTGTTTATTCATGTCACCAAGGCGATAAGAGCCTAAGAGGCTTGGGTATTTAAGAGAGTTCGCTCCACCCTCCCTCTGGGGAATCTACAGTAAGAAATGTTGGACAGTTATGACCCATAGTGTCACTATTTGTACAGATCATGGTGTGTTGTACAAATAAACTATGTGACAAAGGAAATTGCTCTCTTATCATTTGTGATTAGATCACCAAGATGTATAAATGATAGGAGGTCATTATGATTAGTTCCTGGATTGAGATGATATGAGACAGTATCAATCCACGAAGGTTTAATCATTAAATATCCCTAGTCGTTGTATTATCGAGATTGGACATCGATAATGCGAAATAGACTAGTATTACACTTGTGCGCGTTGTGAGGGCATAACGGTATAGTTCTCATATATTGGGTATAGGATACTCATGCAAGTGTAGTAGGAGGTTGTGTTTTACCGATGGTACGGAAAACAGCTTCGCTCTGGATAGACCCCTCGGAATTCCATTGGTAGTATTACTATGTGTCTATGGAAGTCGAATCAGGGTAGGTGTATTTGGTCTTAACCTGAGACTTGCACCGCTAATACTTGCGACAATCAATATACGTTGGTTTTAGGTCGTCCAGGGCTTTAACAGGTTCTGTGTATGCCTCTACTGGGTATATTGAGAATCGTAGTGTATTTGGTGTGATGTCGAGATGGAAGTATCATTCCAGTATAGTGGAGATGATGATCACGTAGGATACGGAACTCGTTCTCTTATATGTTGCAGCTATCGGGATATTATGACTAGGTCATGTTTATCCGATTATAGAGACTAGTTACCAGAGATCCGATATGTGCTTCGTATGGGGCAGACACATTTCCAGCCCCAGGCCTTGCACGTGACATCTGATACTGGATCGATATACGCAATACTACGTATACTACGCCTGATATAGATCACATATTCCTGTAAGGATATTTCTGGAGAATTGGGTAGGCATGGCGCTTTGCTAGAAGCCAACCTTGTCTTGTAAATCGGTACAAATGTAGTACTAGGTACTTACGTGTTCGGATAGTCCGACGACCGGATTTACTGCCAACATATCCGGGGATCTCATGGGTCGCTTCCCGAAGATTCACCGATGACGTATGACTCGCACTTTATTAATCTGGGATTAATTAGATGAGAGAGGAAATTAATCTGGGATTAATTACGAAGATATTTATCTGGGATAAAATATTATTTAAATAGAGAAAATGATTAATTTGGAATTAATCGATAAATTAATATATTCGATATATTAAACGAAATTGGATTTCGACGCGGAATTAAAATCGGATTTTAATTCGGGCGAATGAATTAATTTAGAATTATTCGTTAAGCGACGTGAATAGTAATTATGCTAGGCATGATTATTTAATTAAATTAGATTTAATTACGACGCAACAGAAAATTCATTAATTCGGAATTAGCGAACCCGAGCCCGGGAGTGTTTGCGGAACCACTCGCATTTAGAATCAAAGTGGGGCCCGCAAGTCACATCAAGCGTCAAATCAATCGTCATTCAAGTGATGGATGTCTTGTCACTTTGAGTGATTGACAACCAGTCACTATTTATTGAGTGATGTGAATAGTTGATGTGAGTTGTTGGAAGGCTTTAATGTTTTTTTGCTTTTTGACTTTGGAAGTTGGATTTTTGGTATTAGATTTTTGAAATCTAAAAACCTAACACATTAACTTCATCTCCCTCCTCTCTCCCTCATGACTCACGGCCTTGGGCCAATTTTCTCTCAAAAATCTTCTTCCATGGCCGAATGTAACAAGGATGAAGATGGTGATTTTTGTGGCAAAAATCACCAAGAGTTAGCACTCAAAAGAGTATATACAAAGGTGATATGGAAACCTATTCATAAGCATGGAATCCATCAACAAAGCTTGGAGCTTGGAGATTCATCCATGGAGTCCAAAAGTGGTGCTTGGCCGATAGCTTCTTCAACAAAGAGGAAAAGGATTTTCTTTGTCGTATCGCAAAGCCGTTCAATGTGAGTATGATTCTGCCATATTTCATTGAGTATTCACATGTGTTTTATGCTTGAAAATGATCCTTGGGACTGAATAGAAACCCAACATGAAATCCATTTGACAGTCAGTCACACATCATAACTCGTTGGCACGTACCTTAAGGTATAAAAAAGGTGTGCTCACTTGGTCGCTTGAACCCTTGAGTGGGGAGTCCTAGTTGTGGGCAATCCTTCGTCAGCGAGAGCCTTTGTCTATACTCCCGAAAACCCGCATGTGAACCATAGTTGTATATCCTATAGAAGTTGCCCCTTTATGCTTTTGATAACCACATGCATATTATATCTCATACATCTCATGCATCTCATGCATACATGCATCATGTTAACCTTCTGTGTCTTAAAAGCCATCATAGATATCCGTTGGGTTAGAAAGGAAAAACGATTTGTCAAAGAGAGTTTAGCAAGCATGGGTATCGGGAAAAGGAAACCGAAGAACAGAAAAACTGTACAGCAAGAATAGAAAGACCATGGTGGGCCCAAAAAAAAGAGCAAAAAAGAAAAAAAAAAAAAAGAGAAAAAAAAAGAGAAAAAAAAAGTAAAGAAAAAAGAAAAAAAATTTGTTGTTTGTTTTTAGTCCTTGATAGTTAGACATAAGTCCAATGATGAAATCGTTTGCTTTAGGGTGAAATCTTAGAAACGATAAACTCTTGATGTGCTTTTATTTGATACTTTGAGTAATTGATCTATGTTGGACTCGTAAGCACTTGATTATGGTTCTTAGGAGTGTGAAAACCTGAGTAGTTAGCAAAGTGACTAGTTGAAGAAGAAATATAGGTCGGTGAATGACCGTTTGCTTAGATGTCTATCCTGATTTGCTTGTGTATGATGTGTGGTATGGTTGAAAATGAAAGAAAAGTCTCTAAAGAAAAGAATTGAACCACCTATAACCGATAAGTGTGAAGCTACCCATGGGCGAGTATTAAGACCACCATGAGGAGAAATGCAGCCTTAAAGGGTAGGTGTGTTGAAAAAAAAAAGAAAAAAAAAAGAGAGAAGAAAGAAAAGAAAAAAAGAAGTTCAAAATGAAAAGAAAACAAAAAAAGACAAAAGAGAAAGAAAACCATACCACATTGAGCTCAGAAAAGCAACTGCAGTCATAATTGAGACATCTAGGTTGGTTTGACCCATCGATCCCAGTTTTTTTGACAAAATCATTGAGTTGGCTTACCTGGGGATGAATCTGCAAATGAACCTTTGCACACACACACTTTGAGTCTGGCTTAGATCACTTATTCAAAGACTGGATTTGAGTTGCGTTGAATGTTTTGAAGGTTCCTGGTTTCAATACTGAGCATTCTTTGAGGACAATGATATGTATAACTATTGAGACTATTTTGTAGCTTGTAATATAGTATGATGATATGGAATGCCACATCACGTGGCTTACCTTGACCTAGTGCAAACAGCGGAGAGCAGAAAGATAAATCAACACTACAAGAATTATGGCTTTTAGCGTCCAAATATTTAGCGTCGAAACAGTATTCGACGCTAAAAGTGAGTTTTAGCGTCGAATAACATTTTCGACGCTATTAATATAATTTTTAGCGACGGAATAAAACTTTGACGCCGAATATTAATTTTTTAGCGTCGAACACTTTTTCGACGCTAAAATCAGTACTTTAGCGTCGAATAATATTCGACGAATATTCGACGCTGAATAATTCTATTAATGCAATAATTTTTGGCGCCAAATATTACACTTTTAGCGTCAAAAACGGAGTCGACGCCAAAAATTTACTTTTAGCGTCGAATATATAGCATCGCTAAAGGTTTATGACGTTTCCACCAACAAATCTTGATTCTTTAGCGTCTAAATTAATTTCGACGCTAATTTGTTTATATTTAGCGTCGAAACAACCGTTTCGACGCTAAAAACGGCAACAATTAGCGTCGAATTTGAATATTCGACGCTAAAGATAGATTAAAATGCAGATTTCCACCAACCCTTCTCCCCCTCTGTTTTCTCTCATTCTCTTCATTTCATCCTCTGAAATCTGAGAATTTCTCCTCTACAGCCTCACATCTCTCCTAAAAATTTCAATAAAATTGTAATCAATTTCCGATAAGGTAATTCTTCTTTCATATTTCTTATTATTTTCAATTTTTATGATTATATATGTTGTTTATATGTTGTTTGTTAGTGATTATGATTCATATATGTAGAGTAAGTATATTAATTAATAAAATATATTTTTTGTAAACTATTTAATTTATCAACCAAAAATATATATATATATATATATATATATATATATATATATGCTTAAATAAAGTTTACTGAATTAGTAATGTTGATTACTGTAAAATGATATCTAATAATTATATTATTATATTTAGGTATTCTGCTGAAATGGATAGAAATTGGATGAGCTCTCTGATAGATTGAGTGTTGAATATCGTAATGGAGTGTCTGAGTTTATGGAAGTCGCAAAGCAACACATTGATGCAGAAGGTCGTGTTCGTTGTCCATGTGCAAATTGTTTGAATAGGAAAAGGAAGCGGTTAGATGAAGTTCATAATCATTTATACATGTCAGGAATATCACCAACTTACCGTACGTAGATTTATCACGGTGAGCAGTATCATTCTCAGTCACGGTTTTTTGATGTCGGCGAAGGGAGCAGTAGTTACAATCAACCTGCAAACGATGAGATCACCGATATTTTGCATGACTTACAAGGTCCACAACTTGGTCATAGTGTTAGTGGTGACATGCCAGTGTTAAGTGGAAATGATCAAAATTTATTTAGTGAACTACTTGATGAGGCAAAAAAAAATTCCATTCGAATGTGCTGGAATGTCGATCTTGAATTTCATTGTGAAATTATTACACATTAAAGTGATCAACAGAATGACCAACAAAAGTATCGATATGATGTTAGAGTTACTGGCCCAAATGTTACCGGTTGGAAGCGAATTGCCTAAGTCGTACTACGAGGCAAAGAAAATGTTGCGTGATCTGGGAATGGGGTATGAATCCATTCATGCTTGTAAGTTTGATTGTGTATTATTTCGTGCCAAGTATGAATCACTTGAACATTGTCCGATATGTGGTGAAAGTCGGTACAAAGTCCGTGGTATGGGGAAGAAAGTGCCTCAAAAGATATTGCGATATTTCCCTTTAACGCCCAGGCTACAGAGATTGTTCATGTCACGACACACAGCGACTGATATGATGTGGCATCATGAAAAGAGGATCGGTGCGGAGGACATACTTAGACATCCTGCGGACGGAACCGAATGGAAGGAATTTGATGACATGTACCCCCGTTTCGCTGAGGACCCCCGTAATGTCAGGTTAGGTCTTGCCTCTGATGGTTTTAACCCATTTGGGAATATGTACAACTCTTATAGCATCTGGCCCGTTATTGTCATTCCATATAACTTACCTCCATGGAAATGTATGAAGGATCCGTTTATGTTTATGTCATTGCTTATCCCTGGTCCACGTTCACCTGGTAAAGATATAAATATTTACTTGACACCATTGATCGAGGAGTTACAAACATTATGGAATGTGGGTGTGCATACCTATGATGCAGCTTCAGAGCAGTATTTTCAGATGCATGCCGCATTATTATGGATCATTAATGATTTTCCAGCCTATGGTTCATTATCTGGATGGAGCACTAAGGGATACATGGCATGTCCAGTTTGTGCGGGTCATACACCTTCGCAACGATTACGGAATAAAATCGGATACACGGGGCACAGGAGATTTCTTGAGTCGAGTCATCCTTGGCGGAGGAGTCAATTATTTAACGGGCAACATGAACCTCAGAGTAAGCCCAGTCGATTGTCTGCATTTGACATCTTTGCCAACATCAACATCTCAAAGACAGCACACCAGGTAAACATCCTAATAATAGAGATAAAAATTGAAAACGGTTACCTGAAGAGTTGAATTGGACAGGAAAGTATTTTTTTCTTTGAGTTAGAATATTGGGGGACTCTGAGTTTGCGACATAATTTGGATGTAATGCATATAGAGAAAAATATTTGTGAGAGTTTAGTGGGTACACTATTCAATATTCGGGTAAGACAAAAGACACTGTAAATGCTAGATTGGACCTACAAGATCTTAGAATTCGCAGTGAATTGCATTTACAAGTCGCCTCTCGAGGTTTTATTAAGCCTCCTGCTAGTTATGTGCTCAATCAATCAGAGAGAAAATCATTCTGTGATTGGATGAAAATGGTTAAATTCCCTGATAATTATGCATCCAATATTGGGCGTTGGGTCAGAGATGATACAATAACGGGATTAAAGAGTCACGATTGTCATGTGATGCTCGAGATTCTCCTTCCTGTTGGCATTCGACCTTATCTCCCCCCGAATGTATGTGACGTCGTACTTGATCTATGTGGCTTCTTTAAACAATTATGTCAGAGGACATTAAGCACATCTGTTATTGACGACCTTGAGCGAGGAATCGTGATAATCCTATGCAAGCTGGAGCGAATTTTGCCACCCGCTTTCTTTGATGTCATGGTACATCTGGCTGTGCATTTACACCGGCTGAAGCTAGAAAGGGAGGTCATGTCCATTACAGATGGATGTATCCCATTGAGAGGTACTATATATATATATATATATACAGTTTTATATAACAAAATTTGTAACCGTTTTTATGTGCATAGAATTTAGTCTTAATGCAAACTTGTTGTCATATCTGCAGAGCTTTGGGAGATTACAAACAATATATGAAAAATAAGGCACGCCCTAAAGGTTCAATAGCTGAAGCTGTTATAATAAGTGAAGCAATAACATTTTGTTCGATGTACATGCAGAATATTGAAACTCATTTTAATCGTCGGCCACGAAACTATGATGGAGATGCAAGTAATAACTAAGAGATCACAGTGTTCCGTCAAAATTACAGACCATTTGGGGCAGTAGGTGTCAAATTACTAACCCTTCAAGAAGTTCAACGTGCGCATTGGTTTATATTGAGTAATTGTGATGAAGTGCAACCGTATTTAACGTAAGTTTTTCTGGTGCATCATTACTGTATTTTTTCCATACATTAACCGTGATAATTTATTGTAGGCAACATCTAACAATGCTACAATATGATGGTGACCATAATGTTGATGAAACCCACAAAAAAGATTTCCTAAATGGTTTGAGACAACTGTAAGTTAGAATATTTTATATTTATTTTGATCCTAACATTAGACATTTCAGTTTGTTATATTAACACATATATTTCATTGTCAGATTAACAATCAAGTGCAAAATGGTCAATTGGACTCGCAATCCTCATTGGTTTCTTTGGCTTATGGGCCTCAAAAGTAGGCTTATGAGTACAGTGGATGTATTGTCAACGGAGTTAGATTTCATACCGAACAGCGAGATGTTACTCATGTGACTCAAAATTCTGGAATTGTAGTCCAAGGAGAACACGACTCAGATGTAATTGACTTCTACGGCGTATTGCAATCGGTCATTGAGTTGATATATCGACCCAGACGACATATTGTGCTATTCCAATGTAAGTGGTTTGACACAAATGCCAGAAAGAGGAGAATTCAAGTTAGTAATCATCTCACGTCATTAATGTTCAACGTTGTTGGTACAAGAATGATCCATACATTTTTTGTACGCAAGCACGTTCAGTGATATATATACCTGATTCTAAGTTAGGAACTGGATGGATGGTGGTAGAAAAGTTACAACATAGGGCCATTTGGGACACGCAGGAGAAAGATAGAGTTGACATATCAGATGAAACACAAGAAGTCTCCGAAATTTTGAAGTTCCTGAACAGATATTTTTTGGACCAACTGTCAACGTTCCTGAAAATATCACATTAACTCGAGCTAGTACAGACGTTGAGCTAATTCCTCATTCTGAAGTGAGCGTTGAAGTAGCAAGTGAATAACAATTTGACACTGAAGATGACTTCGATTCCAGTCACGAATCCTCAAATACCGACGATAATAGTGATTAATTATGAAGTTACAGTATTTTGTGATTGATGAATAATTTTATGGATTATAATGTATGGTTGTTGATTTTAATTACTCTTTAGATATGGTTGAAATATTAACGTAATGATTAATAGTATAACTATGATATATTTGTTTTTAATTATTATTTTTAATGGTAGACATTTAGCATCGAAATACAATAGTCGACGCTAAATGTAAGACATCTAGCGTCGAAATACAATAGTCGACGTTCTTCGACGCTAAATTAAAGACATATAGCGTCGATTATTCTTCGACGCTAAATGTCTTACATTTAGCGTCGATTATTGTTCGACGCTAAATTTAAGACATTTGGCGTCGACTATTGTATTTCGACGCTAAATGTCTTACATTTAGCGTCGACTATTGTATTTTGACGCTAAATAAAAATTAATTTCCCGGAAAAATAACCCTAATTTTTTCATTAGCCGCCTAATATTTGGCGTCGAAGACTTCGACGCTAAAAGTCAATTAATTCGACGCTAAATGTCCTTTAAATCCCTAAAACCAGTGCTTCTCTTCTTCCTCGGCTCGCAAAAACTCGATTCTCCCTCTCCTATTCGATTCTCCAACAGTGAAGAACGAAGGAAAATTACAGGTAAGTCTCATTTGTTGATTTAAATTTGTTGATGAGGATGAATTTGATGAAATTGAGGATGAGATTGATGATATTGAGGATGAGATTGATGATATTGAGGATGAATTTGATGAAGTTCATAGAGGGTTTTTTTTTATGTTGATGATGAATTTTGGAATGTAGTACTTACAGTTTTACGACAACATAATTTTGAGATGATGATGATGTTGTAAGAACAGCAGCAATTACTGCTGTTCTCTGTTCTGGCCAAGAACAGCAGCAAATGCTACTGTTCTGGCCAGAACAGCAGCGAACAGCAGCAAATATGTATATGTATGTTTGGAATGTTTGTATGTGTTTTGGAATTCGAAGTTCATATATGATGTATTGGTTGTTAAATGTGCTTCGTGGTTGGTTGTATGATGATTGTGTGTGTGACTGTGTGTATGTACGTGTATGATGGAACTCATAGATTATATAGATATGAATGCATATGTGAAATGAATAAATGAATGAATGAATTTGAAAACGAAAGTGAGCATTCGATGTTATAAGCGCTTTTGTTAAGTTGTATTGACTTGTATGGATATGTATGTATATGTATAAGAACTTTGGAATTTGATGACGCTAATGCGACGGGTTTTTGCAGATGGCACCGGGCAATCGCAAACGGGCTACCGCGACTCCATCTACATCAGCAAGGGCAACTGGCCCTGGTGATTTCTCTGCTAGCACAGGTGAGTCAAGTACAGTGAAGGGTCGAGGACGCACCCGTGGCCTGGGGTTGGCTAAGTACGTTAAGGCTCACGGCCGTATCCGGATAGAGATATCAGATGATGGACACGCTCAAGTCGGACAACATAATTCAGCGTTTAATACAGCCATAGGAGAACAGCTCGATATGAAGCTCCCCAAACTACGTATCTTGGAGAAAGATACCGTGGGAGACGAAAATGAACCAGCTATTCCCTTCGCTACTTGTAAGTTTTCGATATTGTTTGTTATTTAACATTTTTATTTTATACTTATTTTTACTCGAATTTTCATGTAGGAATGGTTCGACTTCGATCTGACCAAGTGAATGTCCAACAATATATTGACTACCACATGGGGAAAAGTTATAAAGATTATAGAACAAAAGTCTTGAAACCAATATTCGACGAACGTGGACCTTCAAATGCTCCACAACACAAGCCTGATTTTATAGAGGAACAAGATTGGACATTCTTATGTGAGCTTTGGTCTAGCAAAAAACACGAGGTAAATTTTGAAATAAACGGAATTTATAATTGTCTTTGTTTTCGGTACTTACAGTGTTGGTAAATACAGGATAAATGTCACGCAAATGCGGAAAATCGAAGTCACTTGTGTTTTAAACCACCGTGGAGGTTCGAAGCCATTTATCCAACATCATGCCGAACATTCTGAGGTAAATATATCCTAACGTAAAATTTAACAGTTAATTGTTTTTACTAATCTGGAATAATATTGAATTTATTTTATGTTTATAACAGAGTGGCACAGGTGAGGTGCAATCATTTCCAGATTTTTTTCGTGTGACGCATTACAATGAGAGGAACAGATGGATAAATGAAGAAGCTGAACGCTGCTATGTAAGTTTCAGTTTTTAAAATAAAATAATTAATATTATATATGTTAATTTTTTTCTCAAATTCTAATATTAACTTATTTTTTGAAACAGAACGAAATGATGGAACTCCAACATCAAACTCATGAGACAGGGTCCGACCCCATACCAGATGAGCAGCTGTCGCAATTGGTTTTCAAGAATCAAACAGCTTACAACGTTGGTCTTGGCACTCGTAAGAAGCCAACGTCATCTGCACGCAATAGTGGTAATTCGGACAATGTCTCTCTTCGAGAAGAGTTAGTCACCACCAAAGACGACCTAGCCAGCACCCAAGACGAGCTGCAGCAGACTAAGGAGAAGCTACAACAGGTCACGGTGGACCACGAGAAGAAGATGGTGGACCACGAGAAGAAGATGGAGCAGTTGGAACAGCACCTACTGGCTTTCCGTCAGATGTTCGAGGCCTCAATGAGTCATGGTGCATCGGGCTGGAGCGTCCCCCCATCACAGTAGCAATTAATTTTATATTTAGTTTTGTATAAACATTTTGAACAAATAGATTTAATATAATATTTCTTTTTTCTAAAACAAATTTCAATATAATATTTCGTCATTTTGTTATTAATTACATTTGTTTTTCAACTAAATTAAATATTTTAGACCAAAAAATAAGTAAATTACTAATTTTTAAAAAAATAAATTTTTTACTTTTAGCGTCGAAATATTCGACACTAATAGTATCAAAAAAATGGTCGCTATAAGCTTACATATAATACTTTTTTAATATACTTTAGCGTCGACACTTTTCGACGCTAACAGTTTGAATTTTTGCGTCGAATTATTTCGTCGCCAAATATAAAATATAGCGTCGGACAATTTACTTTAGCGTCGAAACAAATTGGACGCATAATACTATTTTTTAGCGTCGCATTTAATTATTTCGACGCTAAAAGTGATTTTCGTCGACATTTTATCGTCCATTTTTTACGTCTAATTTTTTCGACGGTAAATGTCTTTTGCGTCGAAACCGTCACTTATGGCGTCGAAATAATTCGACGCTAAATGGTCTAATTCTTCTAGTGCAAGACTGGGGACGACCAGTCTACCACCTCGCGATTCAGGGGCGTAATGAGATATTGAGTCATAGGACTAAAGGAAACTGAGCAATTACCATAAGAGAATTGACAGAAAGAAACTGTATGCAGGCCCCGGGGGCGACTAAAGATAGTTATAGGCGAGAAGCACCGAAGAGCACAAGGAAGACCTAACCCATCGGAATAGGAAACACATTCATGCATGCATGCATACATGTCATATACACGCAATCTTTGTCTTGTTTTTGTTCACAAGTTTTAAAGAAAATGAGAAAGCGGGAAATGCAAGCCAACCAGAAACAACAACATAGCATCATCAGTTTGGGGATGAGTCCCAGGGTCGAGGCCCACATCAGCATCAGTTTAGGGATGAGTCCCAAGGTCGAGGCCCACATCAGTATTAGTTTTGGGGATGAGTCCCAGGGCCGAGGCCCACATCATTTTCAGTTTTGGAGATGAGTCTCAGGGTCGAGGCCCGCACATCAGTAGCAGTTTTGGGATGAGTCCAGGGCGAGGCCCACATCAATATCAGTCTGGGGGCGAGGCCCGCATCAGTATCAGTTTGGGGGCAAGGCCCACATCAGTATCAGTTTGAGGATGGAGCATGGGTCGAGGCCCACATCAATATCAGCTTGGGGATGAGTCCCAGGGTTGAGGCCTACGTCAGTATCAGTTTTGGGGATGAGTCCTAGGGCGAGGCCCACATCAGTATCAGTTTGGGGGCGAGGCCCACATCAATATCAGTTCAGGGTTGAGGCCCACACATCATCAAGGTCAGTTTTGGGGATGTGTCTCAGGGTCGAGGCCCCCATCTATATCAGTTTGAGGATGAGTCCCAGGGTCGAGGCCCACATCAGGATCATTATCATCAGATGCTGAAAATGGAGCACGGTTCGAAAATGGACCATTATCTCGTCACTCGCCGAAAATGACACTCCGAAAATGGAGCACGGTTCGGAAATGGACTACTATCACTCGCCAAAAATGGAACTCCGAAAATGGAGCATGGTTCGAAAATGGACTACTATCCCTCGCTGAAAATGTCACTCCGAAAATGGAGCACGGTTCGAAAATGGACTCTATCACTCGCCGAAAATAGCACTCCGAAAATGGAGCATGGTTCGGAAATGGACTACTATCGCTCGCCGAAAATGGCACTCCGAAAATGGAGCACGGTTCGAAAATGGACTATTATCCCTCTCCGAAAATGGCACTCCAAAAATGGAGCATGGTTCGGAAATGGACTATTATCACTCGCCGAAAATGGCACTCCGAAAATGGAGCACGGTTCGGAAATGGACTCTATCACTCGCCGAAAATGGCACTCCGAAAATGAGGCACGGTTCGAAAATGCACTCTATCACTCGTCGAAAATGGCACTCCGAAAATGGAGCACAGTTCGAAAATGGACAATCATCACATCAGCGACGCCTCAGAAATGAGGTTTAGCATGCCGAAAATGGCACTCCGGAAATAGAGCACGGATCAAAAATGGACCACAATCTCAATTTAGTAAAGGTTCAGAAATGAACCAACTCTCATCAGTTCAGTTCGCTAGTGATTCCTCGAGATCGCAACATCTTGCAAGGATGAACCTCAGGGGTCACAGCACCTCACCCCTCATCAACTCAACTCAAAGCAACATGGCAAGTCAAGTGGCAGCTGGCGAGCCAGGTAAGTAAAAATACATTGCACGTACTTTGATAGGATTGTCATTGTCACACACTGCACAAGTCCCATCAAAGTGGGGGCGACTGTAGGCACTACATTTTTGCATGTAAGTCCCGATGATGAGTCTCATATGAAGACACTACCTCTTTAGTCGTAGAAGCCGCGGGAAACGGACGTCGGAAGGGAATAGTCAAGAATTGACACATTGTCGGATTTAATTCGCTGGATTAGCTTCGGGTTCGCTTGTTGGACCTCCATTTTAAAACACACACCCTTAGCCCAAAACCCCCACAAACCATACACCAAGCCCATTTCGCCCAAGCCCAATCCAAATAATTAAAACATATTTAAGACACAAATTAAATTAAATCCAATTAAATTAAATTAAATTAAATCTCATTCCAAAATTAAATAAATCCTCTTCCTAAATTAAAGAAATCTCATCTAATACTTTCCTAATCCACTTAAAATACATTCCCTAATTAGAAGATACAAATCAAATCAAATTCAAAGACATTCCTAATTAAAAGATATCCCCATTAATACCCAAATCCTTACCCTATTCACACAAGGTAAACCCATACTTTTTCCTAAAAAAATAACCCTTACCCCCACCTTTCAGACCCTGGCTCATTCTGAAGAAATCAACCCTAATATTCTAAGCCTATTCCCACTCGGCGACACATTGCCGCCTCCCTCACGTAAGCCCTCACAAGCCTTTGCTCCACTCACCTTCACGAGCAACCTCTCCACGCCACATGCCCTCAATTCCACTCAACACGTCTGCCGCATAAGCCCTTCACGAGCAACCTCTCCACGCACAACATTGCCCCCTCACAAATCAAACACACTCACGCACCATAAGCCCTCCACTCGTCACAGTCTGCCATTACTCACTCAGCCAATTCACTTCACAGCCCTCACGCGAGCAGCCTCAACCCACGCACACATTACTCCACGTCATCTGCCCTTCTACCCACAAGCCACCTTGCACGACCTATTACACACATAACCGAACACACACAAGCCCATCACGTAAGCAAATAACCCTCGTATAAGCCATACATTCACGCCCATCACAACCACGAAAAACAGCCTTCTAAATTCATGCAAACAGCCTTCTAAATTCACGCCACACAGCCCTTCAAAAAGCCCCCAAATCCACGCACAAACTGTCCATCAAAACTGCCTCAAACACCTCAAAATCACCAAAAAAACTGCACCAGAAAACTGCTCCCAAACCAGTCCAAATAACCCATAAAACAGTCCCCTAATTACCAAAAATAGTGACAAAAAAATACAGCGAAAACAGCAGTGAAATGGAGTGAAAACAGCAGCTCAAACAGTGAAGCAGCGAGGAAAAATGTTGGATTAGTGAACCGAAAGAGTTGCGGAGTATCAACCCTTCCGACGGCCGTGTAACGCGCTTTCGAGAGACAACAAAAGAGGTTAGACCTGAGGGCACCTTTTTATTTATTACCTTTCGTTTATTTGTATTTATTTTAATATATTATCGCATGAAAGTCATTTATTGAGGCATGATGTGAATTTTGGATAAGCGGAATATGTGTTCCATTTTGTGGTATATCGGATGGAAACCCGGACGTAAATTCCGTAGCCGAATCTGAATGGACGGTAGTGCGGTTTGTACTCGGGATACAACGCCACGTACCACTTGAGAGACACGTATTTCGTTTCATCCAACCATGTATTTGAGCATGATTAGGTTGCTAGTACGTTATTTATTTTTGTAAGCATGATTAGGTCGTTAAGATGTTATTTGTTTCTCAAGCATGATTTAGCCATTAGTATGTTATTCCTCTATGCATGATCTTGTTATCTCCTTTCGCAATAGGTGTCTCTTATGTTTATGTTTAGGTTGTTATTTATCTTTCGCGTTTGATGATTCAACATGTTCATGAGATTATTGTGTGATATCGTATGTTTGTTGTTATGATGATTACTTTCATGCATGTGAAATTAGAAGTAGAATATTCTTGGGAATATGTTGCTTAGGCTTGGTTAGATTATTGCACAAATCATATCATTACAAGTGGCATAAGTAAGGGACCATTCCGAACCCAACGGTTTGAGTATTCCTTGCGAGGGGTGAGTGCGGCCTTAAATCATTTTCCCGGTTCACACCGGGTGGCGACTCCATGTTATTTCTCCGGTTTAGTCCCCCGCAAGCTACTCCGTACTCCCGACCGGGCCGCGAGCCCGGAACAGCGTCGTCCAACATCTGTGTCCTACAATATGTAATCTTTTGACTATATGATAGTATTGATTTTATGTGAGATCATCCACACTTTGATGTCATGTATGTTAGAAACCTTTCATGGTCTGGACTCTAGATGTTCGTTGGGTGTGGACCGAAGCACTCGTTAATCAAGTGCGAATCAAGATAGGATCCGTCGGCCCATATGTGTACCATAAAGGGTTTAGGTATCCTTTATTTTTCTCTGCGATTTCTTATTTGCTTGCCAAGTTTGCATTTGGTTCCCATCTAACCAAACAAATTCATTGCTTGGTTGAGGTTTGTTTAAGGAGTAAGTTTCCTAAATTACCCATGGAACGAAAAACCACAGTCAACACATTTAATGATTGAGAAGGTTAAATTTTTTTAATCTTTGTTTTAAACAACTTGATGAATCAACAATCTCAAATATAGCACAATAACATCAAAAAATTCATATAACCGATTCCATTTAACGAAAAAATATTTGATTTGGATTGGTTTTGTTTTGTTTTACACAACTTAATTTCATGGACACGCGCACAAATGGTGTGAGATACTCCACTCAAATTCCAAGACGGGGAGATTGTTATCCATAACATTCTAAAAAATCTACCAATTAGAATAAGCTGATGTTTAAACAACAATCCAAACGAGGCCTAAGTCGATCCAACTCAGGTTTCCTATTTCTTTCTGTCAAATCGTCAAGTCTTACAAAACCTGAGACTTAACAATAAGTCCCAACAATATAGCAATCTATTGGTCACCAAACTCTTAACATATTTTGCCATTTCATAATCACAAAAGCAACTCATTTCCCCCATTTACTTCGCCTGAAAATTCTCAAAAGTAAGAAGCTACAAAAAAAAAAAATTAATAATAATAATAAAAAAAAAAAAAACACCTGCCCAGTATTAATAAATAATATAAAGGAAATTGAACAAAGAATCCCTGGTCAAACAAATAACAAGAAACACCAAATGACATACCCATTGGTTTCGGTCCCATCATCAGAAAAACTGAAACCCTAGCCATAAATTTCTTATCTCTCTTTCTCACTCCTCCACAAATGCTTTAGTTCTCTTTCCCCCTTTTGATGCAATTCCGTCCCCCGTCGTCCTTTCTTTGGACGGCGAGCGGGTCCTAATTTTTTTTTTAAAAAAACTCGTCATCACTGTCGTCGTGATTCATCACGGTCTTATTCCAAATGTCTTCCACTATTCTTGCACCCTTTCAGCTCTTGGAGCTAAACATCATCTCCGCCCAAGACCTTTTCCCCGTCTCCCGCTCAATGCGTGCCTATGCCGTCGCCTGGGTCCACCCAAATCGGAAACTGTCAACACGTGTCGACGCAAACGGCCGCAACAACCCCACTTGGAATGATAAGTTTGTTTTTCGTGTGGATGAGGATTTTCTTCACAATGATACCTCGGCTGTGATGATTGAGATATTTGCTTTGCATTGGTTCCGCGACGTGCATGTCGGGACCGTACGAGTTTTAGTGGGAAATTTAATCCCTCCCCCGACGGCAAGATCCCTCAATCAATCCCACAGGAGTTTGGGAATGAGGTTCGTTGCTTTACAAGTCCGCCGTCCTTCCGGGATACCACAAGGGATCTTGAACATCGGCGTTTCGCTTCTTGATAGCTCTATGCGTAGCATGCCTTTGTATACTCAGCTTAGTTCTGCGGTTGGGTATCGTCATTTGATGGGCGAGGAGGATCCCTTCGCCAAGAACACAAGTACCGTTGCTAGTACTTATCAAAACAATGTTTCATTTTTGGGAAAATCTGAGCTTCGCCGAACAAAAAGTGATACAAGTTCTATGATCGGGTCCGAAATTGCCCGGAAATCCAGGATCCGAAGAGAAAATAGTAATGAGAAATCTAGGTCGATGGTAAGCGGTTCGGAAATAAGCCCCAAAAACAAGAAGAAAGAATCAAAGGGTAGCTCCGTTTTCAGTGGATCGGATATTTTCAAGAAACCCAATAACAAGGTGAGTAATTCGGCGTTAAGCGGGTCGGGTACAGTGAAACATTTGCCGGGTAGTAAGGATAACACGGGGGTTGACGGTATTGAAAATCTGGACTCGCCAACCAAGGGTAAAATTGGAAAAAGCGGATCGTTGATTGACGGGTCGAATGGTTCGGACCCGCAAAAATCGAAATTGGAAAAGCCGTTTCAACGCGACCAAGGATACGAATTTGTGTCCCCGAGTAAATTGAAATTGTACAAGAACGTGCAGCCGGTGATAACTCAGTCGGAGCTCGGTCCGTCTCCGTCGGAGGTGGCGGCGGCGAAGGCAAGGGAGACGTCTATGAAGCAAACAAACGACGAAGAGAGCTCCATTGTGATGACGTGGGACATGGACAGCAGCGTCGAGGGATTGCAGTCGAAACTGGAACGTTGGCGAACCGAACTTCCGCCATTGTACGATGCAAGTTATCCGTCGAGTAGCTCTAGCGGCGGAGGAGGTGGCGGTACGACTGTCAGGCATAGTAGGAGACACACAGATGGCGGAGGTGGGCCCGGTTTATTTTCATGTTTTAGTAATGTCTGCGGTTGCGAGTGCTCTATCATTTGCGGGGCGGGTAGTCCGAATAAGAAAGGTAAAAAGAAATCGCGTAGCAGCAGACGGCAGATTCGGAGTCCGATGATGAATAACTCAAGCTTTTCTTGAAATTTTTTTTTTTTTTGTTAATTTTTTTTTTTTGCGTGGTTAAAACGTTGTCGTTTGATTCTCGGGCATGATTGTTGACCCGTATTGTGGAAATAACTAACCTGACGAGGGCGCGCACACAATGGGTGGATGTTAGAGAAGTGACATCCGTTAGGCTCACCCTTTTAAAAAATATATATTTTTCCTGTTTTGCCCTTCATGAATTTGTATCATCGTCACAAAACCCAAAAATGAAAAATAATTATTATACTCTTCCGGTTAAATGGTTAGTAATTTGTACGCAGAATCTCATTCCTTTAGATAATATTTCCTATCTATACTCTCCTTTATCCATTAGATTCTTGCAATGTGTGCATTCATTTTTGCATGATTGATCAATTATTTGAAAATTATTATTTTTTTCAATTCTTTTTATTGATAGCATTAGTTAAAATTAACTGATTTAATTAAAAATACTATTTTACCCTTATATTTACATATTTATCTAAAGACAATTGACATAAACACAGTGTAATTGTTGAAATTTTATTTTTCCGTATATACATAGCTTCTCAACATAGCCCTTGCATATCTATCCATTTCTCATATATAAGGTACACACCTAAAATGACATAAAGTAGCAATTCAAGTGGTAATGCTAGTGGAGGAGATAACAAAGGTAGAAAAGTGAAATATCATCCAAAATATTGTTACTATGCAACTGCTATAGTGTCTATAGCTGGGGCGAATCTCAAATCCTAAGGGTCGGATCGAAGTCCATCGCAGCAGAAACAGATTAAATCGGTGAGTCCACGATATGAATAAATTTTAAAAATTTAAAACTCATAAGTTTTCGACCATATGGCATATTTTTATAAAATAGGACACAATGTTCCATTTAGAGTCCTGATAAGTGCATGAAAATGTATTTTGAAGCATCACTTATTCGAGTTTATTGTTAAGTATTTAGTTCTATATTTTATATTTTACTATATAATTTTTATTATTATATTAATTTAAAAAATATTTATTATTTAAGTTAATTTAGTAATTTTTGTTTCTTTTTATTATTTTAGGAAATGGGAAGAACAAGACAAATCTTTAATAAAGAAAGAGAGGAACATCGTGGGGCCTGACTTGTTTTTGTTACTTGACAAAATAAAGCATTAAAGCATAAAGAAGAAAGCTTTGAAGAGCTCCACGTGAAGTTATTGAAAAAAAGAAGAAAATCAGGAGAGAGAAACCGAATTGTAGAGAGAAGAATGACCAAGTCAAAGAAGGCACGTGGGCCCAGGTGATGGAGTTAGGGTTTCATTGCTTATTATAAAACCATGCAAAGTTGACAAAACAAAGGCTCCAAGCTGCGCCAAGCAGCTCATGCTGCGCAAGAATTAAGTTAACCAAGAAGCAGCGCCAGTCGTGAGAGAGAGCCAGAGGTTGGAAACAGAAGCCGCCGAGCATAGAGAGAAAGTAGAGAAGCAGTGCTGAGAGTTTTGATGATGAATTACAAGATGTTTCTCCGATCCGTCGACATGGAGAACTAATTTCCTAAGGTAAAGTTAAGGATGAACTCTTGTATTTGAATTTCTTATATTTATGTTGTTGATTTCTTAAGGACCTTTTAACATTTAATACAATTGATGGTTGTTATTTTCTATTATCTTTCGATTATTTAGCCCAGAAATTGTGTTTTGTCAAATTCCATATAGAACCAGTCATGCTTCTTCTATGTGTGATTTGCAAACTTAGTTGTGACTGGTAAAAGTCGTTTTATGTGTTAGTCTTCTGCTGCAGTATTGCCTAAGGGTATATTGTCGACGTTAGATAACTCGTAACGATGACTTTTGTGTGTTGTTTAACATAGAGAAAATAATCATTAATTACCTTAGAATTTAATGTGTGTAGAATTGAATATTTTTCGGTTGTTGGTTTGGGATGTGAAACCTTCAATTGTGTAACAAAAAGAATTAATAACTAAATATAGGAGTTTGATGCAAGAGAGATTCTCGATGCTTTGCCATATCTCTCTACTGATATCTTTTATTTATTTTCCATTGTTTTTATTTTATATTATTAATTCATTTGTTTCTTTATTTAAGTTATTGTTAACGTATTTGTTTGAGTAAATTAGTTCATGTTACCATCTCTCTGAGGAATCGACACCCCAGCTATACTGCGATAACCGCAAGTTATTTTTGGGCGTAATAAAAATTTGGCGCCGTTGCCGGGGAGACGGTTTACAAGCAAAAGGAGCAGGTTTGCTTAGTCAGACACAAAGCGGTAACTTCGTTCCTTTTTTTATTTATTTATTTTAGTTTATTCTTTTATTTATTCTTTTTATCTATTTATTTTAATTTTAAGTTTTTTTTTTTAAATTTTAATTGATTCTTTTTATTTTTATTTCTAGTCTTTTGTTTATTTATTTATTTCAGTTTTTATTTTAGTTTAGATTTTAAGTTTTAGTTTATTCCTTTTTTATTATATTTTTTTATTTTATTATATTTTATTTTTTGTTTCCAGTATTATTTGAGCTTTAATTACATGTCTAGACGTAGGGATAAATTTGGTAGATTCGAAGAGGAAGACTCAGACACTGAAAACATATTTGAAAATTCTTTTTCCACACCATCCGAGTTTAGCACACATACCATGAGTGAATACGAGAGACCACCTAAGAGGACTCTTGAAGAGTAGCTCCACCCAACTCGCACAGCTACACCATCGTGCATAATGGTTCTCCCTAATGCACCACATATAGACTTTAGGCCTGGAATGATACAGTATCTCCCAACCTTCCATGGATAAGAAAGAGAACCCCTTATGTGCACATTAGGGAATTTGAAGAGGTAGTAGCAACTTTCCATGACCGGTTTGGAACCATTGACACAATCAGACTTAAGTTCTTCCCCTTTGCCCGTAAGGATAGAGCTAAGAGCTGGTTGTACTTTTTAAGACCTAAGTCAATAGGATCATGGGACGAGATGACACAGGCATTCTTTAATAAATATTTCCCACATCATAAGATAAATGCCCTGAAAAGAAAAATCCCCACCTTCTCCCAGAGAGACAATGAGACCATTTTATCAAACGTGGGAGCGGTATAAGGAGTTGTTAGCTAGTTGTCCTCACCATTGGTATGAGAGTTGGCGCATAGTAAGCTACTTTTATGATGGTCTAACACCTAGAGAGCGCCAATTCATAGAGATGATGTGCAATGGTGAGTTTATGAGGAAAGACCCCGATGAGGCATTCGAGTATTTAGATGAACTAGCTGAGAAATCTCATACATGGACTGGACCAAATTCCTTGGATAACACTGATAGGACACACACTTCTTCTAGCAAAAGCCTACACCACTTTAGGGAAGAGGATAGCCTTAAGGAACAAGTTGAGCTATTAACTAGACAGATGGGAGCATTAATAGCCAAAGATAGCAAGACGATGTATTCAATAGACCACCTAGCCCAAGAGTATCATGCATATGGTGAGATGAGGTGCCACACTTTAGAGACGTACCAGAAGCCTTATTCAGATAACTATAATCCTAGTTGGCGTAACCATCCAAATCTTAGTTGGAAACATGAGTCTTATCCGTCTACCCAGACACCACAAACTAGGAATTACAGTGCTCCACAGTATCACACACCTACTGCCCCTAAAATTATTTAGAGGATACTATGCAAACATTCATAGAGGCCCAGAAATCATTTATGGAGACCCAAAGTAAAACCAACCAAAAGATTGAGTCATTGATAGCTCAGGTAGCTGAAGACCATAAAGAGATTAGGAGTCAAATTTCTAAATTGACTAATGTCCTGAGTGTGCAAGAACAAGCAAAATTCACATCTCAGACTCAACCGAATCCGCAAGGGCAACATTTGGCACATGCTAATCATGAGGTAATCAATACAAAAAGTGTTAATGCCATAATCACTAGGAGTGGTAGGGAGGTAGGAGTGCAGAACACCTCTAACATTATAGAGGACCCCAAGGATAGTAGTGTAGATACCCCTCAGGAAGAACAAGTGCCATCTTTCCAAATTAGAGTACCTTTCCCACAAGCACTTAGACCCACAGTGAGAGTTCCATATCTAAATGTTGAAAAATAATCACAGGGTGAGGGTGAGTGTCATTACTCATACATGCTAGAAATAGTCCTGCCAGAAACAGCTTCTCTACAACCTGAATCAAATCAACCTGAACTGAAACTAGTCCCAAAGAACCGAAAAATGAGGAAAATGAGAGTTAATGCTCAATTAAAGATGATACATGTGAGGTTAAAAAAGAGATTGAGTGAATTTTTCCTTATGTGCAGTGCCAAATTTCAGCCACCGGACCATGGAGGATCAGTGGATAAACTGTCGCGTCTAGACAAACATTCTCTCTCATGCCTTCATCAGTACGCTAGATGGAAACCACCATGGCAACTTAAGTGTTTACGTCTGGCTGAAGACGTTAAACTTAGTGCTAGCGGGGAGGCAACCCTTGCATATGCATTTATTTTATTTTATTTATTTTATTTACTTTAGTTTTATATTATTGTGTGCTAACTGCATGTTTATTGTTTTCCGTTTGCATGAGTGTTTATGCATGAGTTAGCACAACCTACACAGCCACACAACCAGAGTCTCACCAGCAGGAACCTGATCAACTCTGCGCCTGGTAGTGTTGTTCCTTAATCCTTTTCTTTATATTTATCTTACATTGAGGACAATGCAAGTTTTAAGTGTGGGGGTGTGTATGCATGTGAATGATAATACCTGTCATAAATATATTTTGCTCAAAATAATTAAAAAAAATTGTTGTTTTGTTTGTTTTTAGTCTTTGATAGTTAAACATAAGTCCAATGATGATATTGTTTGTTTTAGGAAGAAATCTTAGAAATGATAAGTCATTTAATGTACTTTTATTTGATGCTTTGAATAGTTTATCTATATCAGACTCTTAAGCACTTAATTATAGGTTTTTAGCAGTGGAAGCCTGAGTAGTTAGCAAGGTGACTAGTTGAAGAAATTGCATGTCGATGAATGACCGTTTGCTTAGATGTATATCCTGATTTGCTTGTGTTATGATATGTGGTATGGTTAAAAATAAAAGAAAAAGTCTCAAAAGAAAAAAAAATCATTTATAACCGATAAACGTGAAGCTACCCATGGGCGAGTATTAGGACCACCATGAGGAGAAATGCTACCTTAAAGGGTAGGTGTGTTGAAAAAAGAAAAAAAAAGAAAAAAAGAAAAAGAAAAAGAAAAAAAAAGACAAGAAAAGAACAAAAAAGAGAAATCATACCATATTGAGCACATATAAGCAATTACAGAGCTTAATTGAGATATCGAGATTGGTTTGACCCATCGATCCCAATTTTTAAACGAAATCATTAAGTTGGCTCACCTAGGAATCAAGCTGTGAATAAACCTTTACACACACACTGTGAGTCTGGCTTAGATGATTTATTCAAAAACTTAGATTTGAGTTACGTTGGGTACTTTGAAGGTTCTCTGATTTCATTACTAGGCATTCTTTGATGACAAAATTATGTGAAACTATTGAGACTATATATTTAATTTTTGTTTTTGCATGATTGTGTGTTTTGAATGACGTTTGTGGGTGTCGTCACTGTAAGCCCTCACAAGACTATAACTCGTTCGCTAGGGACACCTAGGGGTTTAAAGGCTTGTTGCATATGCTAAATGCAATCGTGATCCCTACGAAAGTGGCTTAGATAGTTTTATTTATTTAATTTAGTTTTTATTTTTGCGCTTGAATTGCTAGGGACTAGCAATAAGCTAGTTGGGGGTTATGATAAGTGCATGAAAATGTACTTTGAAACATCACTTATTCGAGTTTATTGTTAAGTATTTAGTTCTATATTGTATATTTTATTATATAATTTTTATCATTATATTAATTTAAAAAATATTTATTATTTAAGTTAATTTAGTAATTTTTTGTTTCTTTTTATTATTTTAGGAAATGGAAAGAACAAGACAAATCTTTAATAAAGAAAGAGAGGAACATCGTGGGGCCTGACTTGTTTTTGTTACTTGACAAAATAAAGCATTAAAGCATAAAGAAGAAAGAAGAAAGCTTTGAAGAGCTCCACGTGAAGTTATTGAAAAAAAGAAGAAAATCAGGAGAGAGAAGCCGAATTGTAGAGAGAAGAAATACCAAGTCAAAGAAGGCACGTGGGCCCAGGTGATGGAGTTAGGGTTTCATTGCTTATTATAAAACCATGCAAAGTTGACAAAACAAAGGCTCCAAGCTGCGCCAAGCAGCTCATGCTGCGCAAGAATTATAAGTTAACCAAGAAGCAGCGCCGGTCGTGAGAGAGAGAGCCAGAGGGCAGAAACAGAAGCCGCCGAGCATAGAGAGAAAGCAGAGAACAGTGCTGAGAGTTTTGATGATGAATTACAAGATGTTTCTCCGATCCGTCGACGTCGTTTCTTCCTTTGACATGGAGAACTAATCTCCTAAGGCAAAGTTAAAGATGAACTCTTGTATTTGAATTTCTTATATTTATGTTGTTGATTTCTTAAGGACCTTTTAACGTTTAATACAATTGATGGTTGTTATTTTCTATTATCTTTCGATTATTTAGCCCAGAAATTGTGTTTTGTCAAATCCCATATAGAACCAGTCATGCTTCTTCTATGTGTGATTTGCAAACTTAGTTGTGACTGGTAAAAGTCGTTTTATGTGTTGGTCTTCTGCTGCAGTATTGCCTGAGGGTATATTGTCGGCGTTAGATAACTCGTAACAATGACTTTTGTGTGCTGTTAACATAGAGAAAATAATCATTAATTACCTTAGAATTTAATGTGTGTAGAATTGAATATTTTTCGGTTGTTGGTTTGGGATGTGAAACCTTCAATTGTGTAACAAAAAGAATCAATAACTAAATATAGGAGTTTGATGCAAGAGGGATTCTCGATGCTTTGCCATATCTTTCTACTGATATCTTTTATTTATTTTCCATTGTTTTTATTTTATATTATTAATTCATTTGTTTCTTTATTTAAGTTATTGTTAACGTATTTGTTTGAGTAAATTAGTTCTTGTAACCATCTCTTTGAGAAATCGACACCCTAGCTATACTGCGATAACCACAAGTTATTTTTGGGAGTAATCAAGCTCATAAACAAATTTCGAAACAATTCGGAGCTAGAAAAGCGTAAAAATGGATTTTGGATAGCCCTGAAGGAGCATCAGCGAGTGCACGCGTGTACGTCGCACGATCTTTGGGCGAGCCAATGTTTGCCAGTACTCCAGAGAGTTGAAAAATTATGTTTTCACCCACTTTTCTTCGGATTTTCTCCATACACTTCTAAAACACATCAAATCTAATTTTAACATCAAAACCAACATCAACACACATTAAATACATCTTAAATAATTAAAGAACAAAAAAATTACTTTTCATAAATATCAAATATCCTTTACAAAACATAAACATATTTAAAATACATATATACATAAATTTGAATCTAAAATACAAACCAAACATGAATCCCATAAAGAAGTAACCATTGAACAATTATAACTTACTCAAAGGTGGTCAAGTGATTTTATAATGATAACCGAAGTTCTAAACTTTTACTTAGGATTCAAAACCCTAACTTTTATGTTTCATGTCCAACATTGCAACGACAAAAAATCTCACGATTTAGTCAAATAAGAATTACGATGGTCTGGATAAAAATTTTCCGAGCACAGGGAATTTAACTAAACAAAAATGTAAAAAATAATTAAATTGGACCTACGTCATTTATATGAAATTGGGCCAAATAGCAGGGTTTATTTAGAAATGGATGAAGGTGCCTTTAGTGATTGTTTTTAGGCTAATGCAATTAAATGGAAAACAAGCCCATTAAGCCAAACATTCTATTCTCTTAAGGGTGGGCAAGAGTTTGCTTGGAAGGAGGGTGGATTTTTTTTGAAATTTGAGGTAAATTTTGAGGTAACAACCAAGACAACTAAACGTCAAGGGAGTAAATTCAAGCCTAGGAGGCCATTTGAGCTAGGAAGCAAGTAGGGAAAGGTAAGAAAAATTTGGTTTAATAACTTTTAAATTTGAATTTTATTTCTTGTTATTAGGGAATGATGCTAGAGGTATTAGTGAGGATGATAATATGCATTAGCTACAGTGAATGGTACTTTCTTTTATGGCATGAATTCGACAATGTGCAAAGAGGGGGCTGTTTGACCTAATTTTAATGAGTGTTGATGCATGACTAATGTATGAGTAAATTTGGGTGAAATAGTGTTGTAAGAGATTGAAATTAGATAGTAGGATTAGGGATGAGGATTTTGGCCCTTAATAAAGAATATAGATGGGTGATTGTTTTGGTTTGCTTGATGAAGGTTGGAACTTGTTGAAGTGTGATTGTGGTTATAGTGTGGTATAACAAGTATAGGTTGTTGTAATAGTGTTGAATGAGTATTTCATGTTCCAAGTGTTTGATGAAATTGTTAGGGTTTTTATGGGGAATATCCGGTAACGCAGCGGAACGCGGAAAATCAAAATTTTTCGATTTCAATAATTTTTCTTGGATCAATTAAATAAAATTATTTATTTAATTACCCAATACTTAAAAATTGAAATTTATCTCAAGAAATTATTTTCTTGAAAATTACCGTTTAACCCCTAAACTTTACATTTTGTTCATCTTAGTCCTCAAACTGTCAAATATAATTTTGGATAATTCTAAATCAATTATAAAATGATTTCCATCATGTCCAACACATCAAAAATAAATTACAACGAAATCCCTAAATTTTATCAAATTGCCGAACAGCCCACTATTTTTCAGTTTTTATAATTTGGTCCATTTTTGTTAAAAACATGTCAAGGTCAAATCCAATCAACCCAAAAATTAATATGCATCATATACACCAAATCAATTAAATCCAACACTTTAATTAAATCTTTACCATACCAAACAAGTCTCATTACTATGAAACAACTCAATAATAATTTTAGGTCATCAATGAGTGGCTTAGCAACTCTAGAATGACAACATGATTATCAAATAATCAAAATAGAGCTAATGAACTAATTTCATGCTTTCATTGTTAAACAAACATGCAAGAATCTTTCAAACAAGTTTCTAACAAACTAATTACAAACTTAAAGAGTAGAGAAGAAACTAAGAAACACAAGTTGAAGCCTAGTATCATAGAAATAATTTTCTAGTTGAAAACGTTTAAGAAAAACTTACATAAATCCAAGTTTTTCAAGCTTTTTTTTTTTATCTTCAAACTTTTTCTCTCAAAACTCACTTTGTAATATTTGGTGACTTAACCTAAAATGAATGAAAAAGAAACAAAATAATTTATACTCCCAATTTTAGCCTTGGCCGAATTTTGGAGTAAAAAATAAAATATCTAGATATTTATTTTTTTTGTTTCAATTAATTCATTAATTCAACTTGTGTATATGATCATTACTTCATTTAATGATTTATAACAAGTCAAATAAAGCAACTAAAGTCATCTCCTAAAAATATCATAACTAAAGATATTTATATTTTTAATTACTTTAATTATTTAACAATTAAATAATTATTTAAATACAAATATTTTAAATATATGTATTCCATTTACTTTAAATATCCAAATACATATATATATTTATGATATATGTCAAATATCACAATTTGACATTTAATTAATGTGTATTTAATAAAATCCTTCATTAAAGATAAATACACATTAATTAGGAAATGACCATTAGGTCCATTTGCATATATTTTTCATTTAACCTTTCAACGACTTATAAATAATCAATATTATTCATAAAAGTTGTCCTAGTACTCTACGAGTATATTTTACTAATAAGACTCTGTAACGCCCCGTTGTAAGCTGTAGGATTGAATAATGATTGAAATTTTTTAGGTATGTTACCTAATTGTCCAATATAAATAGGTTATGGTAGAAACGGGAATAATAAAAAACTGTGTTAGTAATTTTACTATTTAACTAAATACTAGGGGTTAAATAATAAATACCAAATTTTTCACTATAAAAAGGAGGGTAGGGTTATGAAACCCGAAACTTTAAAATCTTTCTCTCCTCCATTGGCCGTCCGGTAGTAAAAGCAACAACCTTCTAGCCTCTCTCATAGACCCGGCCACGGTTCCGGTTCGGTTGGGGTTCAACCCCAATCCGAACAGGTTCCACCGGTTCTACGGTTCCAACCAGAACCGAAACGGTTCCGGTTGGAACCGTAGGGTTCCAACAGGAACCCTAAACCCCAACGGCTACTAGCCGTTGGGGGAGGGCAGGGAGCCGTTGGCTCCCTGCTCTCAATATTAAAAAAAAAACTGTTATAAAAAAAATTATAAATTACTAATATATCCCTAATAACGGTAATAAAACGGTTATATTTAGGGCATTTTTTGTATCAAAAAAATTCTAAAACTCTATAAATATGATTCTTTTTTCATTATTTCAACACACCAAATTCTCAACTCTCTCATTTCCTACAATTCTCTTATTCTCAATCTCAATTCATACAATTCTCTTAGTCTCAATCTCAATTCAATTAGTTTTTATCATTCGTAATTAGTCAATTTTCTTATTTTTCTTCCTGATTTCTCAAACGAAAAATGGCAAGCTCATCTGAGAACATAATGTCAAATATGCCAACCCAAGAGAGCGGCCCTAGTGTCGGTGCACAATCACGGAGAAGAGAAGTTAAGGCTCGTTCCTCGGATGTTTTCAAAATTCATTTTCATTTGGAACGCCTAGAAGATAATACACAACGAGAAATTTACAACTATTGTGGGGTTACCTACAAATTTTCTGGTGGATACGGCAATATGATCAAGCACCTGGAAAGACATCATTCGGTTGAACTTGGAATTGATATGACGCAAACTCAAATGGTCAGGTACGCATCATCTAGTAGAGGTACGAGTGCTGTAGATTTATTTAAATATTCTGATGCAAAAAATATAGAAGAATTTGCGAAATTAACTTGTATGACACATCTTTCTTTAAGCTTTGGTGAAATACTTCATTTTACTAATTACGTGCATAATGCTTTAAATCCTTCTGCATGTAGAATGACTCGAAACACAAAAAAATGTCATATTTTTAAATTATATAAAGATGGTAAAATTATTTTAAATGACATATTTAAAGAGATAAAAGGTCTTATTTCTATATGTTCTGATATTTGGAGTGACCATTGGCAAACACACTCATACATGGGTGTGACTTGTCATTGGATTGATGTATCATTTATCATGCAAAAATAACTTATTGCATTTAGAGTTTCTGATGACCAACATACTGCACAAAATATTTATAGAATGATGAAGGTAATTTTTGATGAATATGGTTTAGTAGATAAAATTTTAACAATTGGATTTGATAATGCATCTGCAAATACTGCATCCATCAATGATTTAAAATCCTTATGTGAACCAAATTTAGGGGGTCGATTTTTTCATATTCGTTGTACATGTCATGTCCTTAACTTATGTGTTCAAGACGGTCTAAAATTATTATCACCTTTCCTTGATCCTATTAAAATGGCACTTAATTGTATTTGATCATATTCTCAAGTCAGGAGAGAATGGACGAAGTTTTGTAAAATAAATGCTATTAAAATGATTAAATTTTCAAGAGATGTTCCAACACGTTGGAATTCAACTTATTTTCTTTTATGTCAAGCATTTCAATACAAAGATGCATTATGTAGTTTTTTCCTCAACATGTTCAAAATGTCACACTTTATCCTAGTCAATGGGATATTTGTGAAAACATTTTAGATATTTTAAAAGTTTCTAATGAAGCTACTTTAACTTTTAGCGGTGTTTATTATCCAACAACACATTTATTTCTTCTTGAAAGTTTGAATATTGTTGGTGCTCTCGATAAATATGCTGAAAGTAGCGATCCTAATGATATTATTTTGTTAGAAGCCAATACTATTATGAAGGTAAAATGATTGAATTATTTTAGAGACATTCATTTACTTTATCTTATTGCTGCTGTTTTTGATCCTAGATTTAAATTAGAAGGTTTGAATAGTGCTTTACAAGCTTACTATGGTTATTTAGGAATATTAGAAGAAATTGATATTACAAGAATAATGAAGAAATTAAGAAATGATTTAATTGAGTTATTTAATGATTATATTGTAAGATATAACTTAGGAACATTAGGTGAATCTAGTAATAGCGACCCTGTAATTCAAACAAGACTTAGCGCAGGGGATCGTTGGTTACTGCAACGAAATAAAAACGCTAGGAATACGACAACTAATAACCCCGAATTAGATAATTATTTATCTACAAATTTCGAATTTCCTACTGAAAGTTTAGTTAGTAAAAATTTTAAAATCTTTGACTGGTGGAACCGAAATCAAAATATATATAATGTTTTATCAATTATTGCTAAAGAGATATTGGCAGCACCTATTTCCACCGTTGCGGTTGAGCAAGCCTTCAGCTTGAGAGGCAATATATTGGAAGCTAGACGATCTTCATTACATCCAAGCACTCTAGAAGCAACATCTTGTATGGATGATTGGACTCGAGCTGCTCTGAGACAATAAGAAGATGCCCCCGATGATTTTGAAGATTTGTTTGATAATGCATCTGCAACAACAAGTGTAAGCGGAACCGGAGCTGAAGGATCAACTGATAATGATGATTGATAATTGTAAAATTGTAAATTTACAAAGGGGAAATGTCTTAAAATTGTAATGGAACTACGTGAGCTTTGATTCCTCTCACCCCTGGAGGATACGTAGCAACATAAATTTTTAAAAATTTAAGCTCAAGCTCTTCAATGTAATAATTTTATTTATTTATAAAATTAATCTCATTTATTTTAATTTATTTTCGAAATTTAAAAAAAAAAAGATTCGGAACCGGAACCGAACTGGTCGATTCCGATTCAGTTCAAAATTTCGGTTCTACTTAAATGTGGAACAGAAACCGACCGGTTCGGTTCGGTTCTGCCGGCCGGGTCTACTCTCTCAATCTCCCAGGTAAAAAACGTTCTTATTCTTATGATCATTGGTTATTACTTTCACCTTAATCAATTTTGTACTGATATTAGTAAAAAGTAGGGTTGATGTTGATTGTTAATTGTTGGATTAAATAAACAGATAAATCCATATTTGTTTTTGATTGAAAGAGGCGAAATCAGTAGCTGACAAAGTAGGGTTGATGTTGATTGTTGAATTAAATAACATATTGCCTTTGACTGATAAAAAATAAAATAAAAAAATGAAGAAGCAGTGAGATGGACACGGCACTGTTCCTTGAGAACAGTGTCGTGCCCATCAATGGAGCCAGCAGCGCCTGCTGCTGGTTCCAGGCGATTGGCTGATGGCGTCACACACAAAAAAATAAAATAAAAATAAATAAATAAATATTTATAGTAATAATAAGATAAAATAAATTAATATTAATGAATAAATTAATATTTAAAATAAAATAAAATAATGGTTAATGCTAAATAAGTAATAAATAAAAATCAATAGTTTTTTTTTTTATTATTTTATTTTTATTTTTATATATAGTAATAGTAGTATGGAATTAGATGACATGTAGACATATGAGCGTAAGAAAATAAAAATACGAATATAGAGAATAATACTTATAACTATTGAATGAACACTGTCATTAACACGCCAGATTATGTATTGCAGGAACGAACTAACATTATAGAACACTGCGTAAAATTCTCGTAGAGGCAAGTAATTTTTCATATGTACCACGGGACTTATGTATTGAATTAAATGATATGTGAGTCGTGATGGTTGACTGATGATTAGAGTCGATTATGTTTGGTGTAATTATATGTGTTTATTGTAAAATGTATGTTGATTGTTTATGGTTATTATGCATATGATTTATATTTATTGCGTCGCTCATATCATGATTAATGCACAAATTATTTGAGCAATGACATGTATTGTGTCATGGTTTTAAAGTTTACTGGAAATGATTTGAAATGAATTTTATGCGGACTTGGTATAATTGCTACATGGGGGTATATGGTAATGAGTTGCCGTAGGTAATGATTTGGTAATGGGTTACCTGCGATAACATTTTTTTGGTAAAGGAAAATGGTAATGGGTTACCGTAGGTAATGTTTTGGTAATGGGTTACCTGCGGTAACGTTTTTGGTAAAGGAAAATGGTAATGGGTTACCGTAGGTAATGTTTTGGTAATGGGTTACCTGCGGTAATGTTTTCGGTAAAGGAAAATGGTAATGGGTTACCGTAGGTAACGTTTTGGTAATGGGTTACCTGCGGTTAGGTTTTTGGTAATGGAAAATGGTAATGGGTTACCGTAGGTAATGTTTTGGTAATGGGTTACCTGCGGTAACGTTTTGGTAAAGGAAAATGGTAATGGGTTACTTTAGGTGATGATTCGGTAAAGGGTCACCTATGGTAACGTTTGGTAAAGGTTACTGGTAAAGGAACGATTAATAGTAATGGTTAAATATGTTCTAAAGTAGAACATCAAAATCCCGACCGGTTGCTCTGTAGCTTATACCAAGACCGAGGGCCCTTTTTACTGTATATGTTTTATCGATTGGTAAAGGTTTATGTTAAAATCAAATTTTTCAACGAGCTGTATTTTTTTTAAAAAGGAACGTCATTTCATTCATGCATGAAAATTCCTAGATGAGCTTAGGCTCACTGTGTCCTGTGGTGCAAGTAATCATCTTTTTGAAGAATATGCTGATTTAATGGTTGGAGGTTGCGCGAAGATCCATGACGGTGACTCATGTGACAAAGAACCATGTCTCTTTCTTTTAATTACAGTTTAGAGCATTAAGGTAATAAGTCTCCATGATAGTTAGGTCTTGGAGGAAACTAGTGTGTTACTTTAGTTTTACATTACATTCGTTTTGACATTTGGTTTAAAGTAAGAGATAATTGACTTTTTGGATGATTATCAATTTGGTATGTTTAGTACTCTTGCATAAATGTCATGGGAATGTAAAGTTAGAGTAGAATTTGGTAGCGTTCCGACTCTGAACCCATTTGGGTAAGGTGGTCATAGGTCGGGGCGTTACAGTTGGTATCAGAGAGGGTTTGACGTTCCTCGTAACTAGAAGACAGAGTCACATGAGCATCATGGATCGGCATGACTATCAACAAGTAAGTACATATAACTATTAGGAATGATAAATAATAAACAAAATACCTTGGATTATATGATTAATTGATGATTGACATGAAATATGTATAAATTATGATTGTGTGCTTTTAACCTTTTCATAGAATAATAAACGATGAAGAACGTGAATTGACTTAACATACGTGAACAATAATAGTGAACTGAGAATGCTTGTCATTATATTTGACCCTAGGTTAAATTAGATCAGGTAATGATGGCTCGTTTAAGGACAACACCCATAGCGTTGCGGGCCGAAGCCCCTGGCCATGTTTAAAGATATTTTATATGTTTAAAGATATTTTATATGTATAAAAAGAACCTTGAACATACACCGGAGAAGCATGTAGAGTAATTGGACACCATTGTGAAGGCTTCAGAACCATATTATATAATAAGATCGAGCCTAAAAAAGGATTTGATCATTAGCAAAATGACTGAAGAAGAGGCTAGAGTCATTGGGATTCAATGGGAGTGGTACCAAAAAATATAACCATATGATATTCTATTCTCGTACCTTCTGGTGATGTTATGGATTCTAGCCGGGTGGACAAGAATAGCCCTATCCAAATTGGGAATAGATTGGCTTACAAAGAACCACACAACCATAGATTGTCGGACCATAAAAGGGTAATCCTGAGACCGATCGGGGATGAACAACTGGAATTTAAAGCAAACATACGAACGGAAGGCCTGCTAGTTATATCGGTAATGAAAGCTGAAGGTTATCGAATAAGGGTCTTGTTGGATACTTGGTTAATATAGTAGCAGTACGAGATAAACCGAAGACGATGGTAAAAGATATTGGAGTAGGGAAAGACATTCTAGATTTATTTCCTGAGAATCTGACAAGCTTACCATCAAATAGGGAAATCAAAATTGAGATCGATTTGGTACCAGGAACGATGGCAATATCAAAAATATATTATTGAATGGCGCTAGCTGAGATAAAGGAATTAGAGACATAATTGGAGGAGTTACTGAACAAGGGATTTATTTAGCCCATCTTATCACCTTCGAGAGCCTCAATGTTGTTTGTAAGGAAGAAAAATGGATCGTTAAGATAATGTATCAACTATCGGGAACTGAACGAAGTAACAGTAAAGAATAAGTACCCCTCCTAATGATCGACGATCTATTCGATCAATTGCAAGTCACTACTATACTTTCAAAAATTGATTCACAGTCATGGTACCACCAATTGAAGATAAAAGCGGATGACGTGAGAAAGACACCATTCAGAACGAGGTATAACCACTACGGATTTCAGTTCATGCTGTTTGGATTGATGAATGCTCCGGTGACATTCATGGACCTGATGAACCAAATTTTCAAACATCGATCTATCATCGTCTTTATCGATGATATACTGATCTATTCGAAGAGTCAAGTTGGGCATGAAGAGCGCCTAAGTGCTACATTACAAATATTGAGGAAGAATAGACTCTATGAAAAACTCAAGAAGTACGACTTTTGGATGAAACATGTGAGTAGTTTACCTTTGACGAACAATTAAAGACTATAGATATGAAAAGAGTTAGTCCTTACCTTAGTAGGTAAGTATGCAAATGATTAATAGAACTAGATAAATTCTAGAAATGGATTAGAGAGTTTCCGTGTATGCATTGCGAATCAAATCGGCAGGTATAGGGCGAATTAATTTCAATGACGAAATTTTTATATGGAGGGGAGAATTGTAATATCCAGGAATTCAGATACTATTCCGGAAGGATTTTGTATTGCAGATAGGGTCTCAGAATGAGACTATATTGGATAATAAGAGTTTAAGTATGGAAATATAGCTTGAAATATTTTAAAATAAAGATTTGATGCATTGGAAATTGTGTAACATTAAAGAACCGCTTACGCGATTTATGTATATTATTCGATACAAAGAAAGTTTGTTGGTTTAGTTTTAGAGATAGCAAATGAACTCCGATTGAGCCAATTTTTAAACCACCGAATTCTTTTTTTCTGAGACGAACAACGTTTGTGTTGAACACTTTTTGAAAATTTGCATAAGAAGGACTTCAAAATAGCTGATTTCTAAACATACCTTTCTAAGTGGGAGCAATTTTTTAATTTCTGGAAGAATGGCACTATATGTAAAGCTTCTTTTTTCTGTTCATGATTACAAAAAAGAAAAAGAAGAGAAGAAAAATGAGAGATAGAGGGAGAAGAGAGAGAAAAAAGGCGCAATGATTTTTCCGATCTGTGCTCGGTTGTAAGCAAAATGAGGTGAAGAAGCGGCGGTAAACAGTAACATCGGATGAACAATAGCTTCGACTAGAATTCTGTCGATTCCAGCACGTTCGTGGCATCGTTTGGAGTCTATATATGCCTTTAAAATCTCAGTAAGACCTCCCTGTAAAAATGCGTTAAATTCAAGATTTCCACTAAATATTCGGATATTTCCAGTAGCTTCGTAGAGTAGAGTATTGATATAGATTGAATTGTTTGAGTATTAGCATGCTAAATATCAAAATTTGGTAGAATCTGAGTGAAAACGAAACGAGTTTGATCGATCCGATAAAATATGCAAGTTTCTGGTAAAAGTGGGTTTTTGCGTATAAAGATGTGTTTTGATTTTTATGATAGTTATGAGTTATTTATGATATTACGAATATGTTTGGATAAATTCGAATAGGTTCGGAGGGTTCGGGACCCTTCTGTAGTGTTTGCGGAAATGTTTTCAGAAGAATTTCCAAAAATATAAAAACCAAGAGTTTAAGATAACTGATCACATTGGTTAGTTTATAATGATGTTATAAGATTATTGGAACTGAAAGTATATAGATCGAACTTGATTTGGTTGTTTCGGAAAGATAAGAGATTTTATCATAGTTTAGTCGAAAACTCTGTAAGTCGTGTTTCTGACGGTATTTCGCCACTTGTTTTGAAAGATATGACTAAGATCTGGAGTGCTCGCGAAGCCAGGTAAGTGACCAATGCGATGAGAACTTAAATTAGTGAGTTCGTGTTTGATTATATATATATATATATATATGAATGACATGTTAGGTTAAAAGATGATAGTTAAGGTATATTCTTGAGAACGAAGTTGGAGATTACGTATGGTTAGGATAATTGACCACCATATATATGAATCTTTGTTATTGATATGACATGAAGTGAAATATGAAATGAACTTAATGTGTATGTGTATGTATGGATGTATGGAAGTGTATGAATCGGTATTAATATGTATTCGTGTATGTAAATGTATGATTATGTATTAGCATGTGTATTAGCATATGACTGTGTATTTGTATATGTATGAAATGATTGGATATGTATGATTTGGGTATAAAAGATTGGTAAAGGAAATAAGTTATGACTTTAGAATTTGTAATAGTAGGGTAAATGTGCGTCAATGGGATAAGGTTATTATTGATCAATGTATACGATTTAGCGGTATAGAGGTTGAGTTGGTATAGGCTAAAGTCTTTCCCGAGTGATTGAAGTTCGTGATTGATTGGATACATATATGAATATTGAATAGGGGTGAGCACCGGTTTCGGTTATTCCCGGAACTGGTTGGAATCAGATCGGTTATCCGGGTTTGGAAATGAAACCAGTTGTAACCGGTTCGATTCCGATTCCAAATTGAAGGAATCAATTTTTAACCGGTCTGGTTCCGGTTCTAAAATAATCGAAATCGGATCCGGACCATAGAACTGGAATCGGAACCGGTTTGTTAATTAATACTAAGTTTCCCACAAGTAGCTACAATGTATTGTTTAGTATTGAGGGTGAATTTGTGTGTTTGCGTGCGTTGAAATCAATTTCAAATCTTTATTCGTTGTGTTTGAATTTCTTTTGCATGTGGTTTCCAATTGTAAGTGTAAATTGTGGTTTACTAATTCTAATGTACGTTTTGAAGTCTTACAATTGAATTGTGAATCATTTTCTAATCTATAGCATGAGACAAGTGAGATCTTGGGGGCTAGTGCCATTTGTTTTCTACTGTTATACTTCTGCTTTTGCTGATGCTATTTTTGGCTTCCTGCTACTGTTATTTTGATGTTCTATTTTCTACTATTTTTTACTGTTATGCTTCTGCTGTCTGTTTCTGTATTTTTCCGTTCTACTTCTGTTGGCTGTTCTGCTGTTGTTTTTTACTTTTACTGGCTGTTCTGCTTATGCTTGTGCTTCTGCTGCTTGTTCTACTGTTTTGTTTTGCTACTGCTAAAAAAATTTTGCTGTCTGTTTCTATATTTTGTCTGTAGTTTCTGCTGGACTGTTTTTGTATTTATGTAATATACTAATTCAAGTGTTAGAAATAAATCAAATAATTGCATTTTCAAAGTTTGATAATATTATATAACTAGGGTAATTCAAAACCAGACTGGAACCGAACCGAAACCGATTTGGAACCGATTAATAGGATATCATATATAATTGGGTAGGTTCCGGTTCCATTTAGTTAGGAACCGATTTTTTCAAGGTCGGTTCCGGTTCCATGCGGAATTGAAATTGAAACCGGTTTTGCATACCCCTAATGTTGAATGTTGATTGATAAGTAAAGCATGTGAGGATTGTAAAGGTCATGGTATCAGAATTCGAAGTAATAAATATATTCATCTATTTGGTATATGTATATAAACGTAAATGTGTGATGATTCTGAATGATTAACCAATG